>VZTD01002396.1:0-35465 GCA_013397725.1 Rhagologus leucostigma | reverse complement strand
GGGCCCGGCTCGGCGGGGCGCGCCCGCGGGGCCATGAGGGCGGGCTCCGGCCATGGCCCATGGCAGCGCGGCGGTCATGCTGAAGTGCGTGGTGGTGGGGGACGGCGCCGTGGGCAAGACGTGCCTGCTGATGAGCTACGCCAACGACGCCTTCCCCGAGGAGTACGTGCCCACCGTCTTCGACCACTACGCAGGTGAGCGGGCGGGGGCCCCGCTACCGCCGGGGGCGGCGGCCGCTCTCTCCCCTCCCTCCATCCCCCGGCCTTGCCCTGCCGGGGGGCCGGCGGAGGGGTCGGCTGCGTTTGCCCCCCCTCACCTGCTGTGTTTCTCCCCCCTCGCAGTCAGCGTTACCGTCGGGGGCAAGCAGTACCTGCTGGGGCTGTACGACACCGCCGGCCAGGTGAGTGCCGGGCGCTGCCCGCGGACCCCCGGCCCCGTCCCCCCGCCCGGCGGCGATCCCGGCGCTGAAGTTATTCGCGGGGCTGTGGTCCGGGCTGGGCGGTTCAGAGGCGGGTTGGCGCGGGTGGGGGGCGATTGATAAAATCCGGCTTTAAAAGAAAACCATCGATCCAACCTCGATTCCCGAGGGTGGGCAGGCGGAGACGGGCTTTATTTTTAGCGGTGCTGGGGCCGAGGCGCCACGGCATCGCCCGGCGCTGGGGCGGGGGGATGCCCGGCGCCTGTAGGGCAGTGCTCCGGGCCGGGCATCGCCCGTGGCCAGCCACCCCTTTCCCCGGGGTGCCGACCCTCCCGCCGGCCTTCAGGTGGGGAAATGTGCCCCGTTCAGCACAGAGGGCACACGCTGCCTCGGCCGCCTCGGGTCGGATGGAGAGCCAGGCTGCCGCAGCTTGCCTTGGTTGTGGTTTACAGCACTCAAATAGCTACAAAGAGTTGTTCCAACTAAAGGTGGAAAATAATAATGTGTAATTCTCAGCCACTGCCTTTGAGATAACCTGGGTTTCTTTTGCTGTCCGAGACAACTCAAGTGATTCATTTGCTTAAGATTATTACAGCCAGTTGTGAAAGATGCTATGATGTCAGCATGGCTCTTTAGTAACTTTAATGATGGATAAAATGCTGGATGTTTAGAGGGGTCACTGGCCTAGTGGTTTCTAAAGGGCTCTATGATTCAAGTCATCTCTTCCTTAGCTTAACTTGCATGGCACCAGCCACGGGCTGAGCACGGTCTCCAGGGTTAGAGTACTCCCAGATTTCTGGGGATCCCTTAATTTGAAGCAGTTTATGAGGGGCCTGACCCCAGGAGGTGCAGGCATCTCCCAAGGAGTTGCAGAGCATATACGGAAATGCAGCGTGGGTTTCTGTAAAGTTGTGTATTCCTTATATTAAAACTTCTTCTTGCAGTGTGAGCATGTGCTTTGGTCTCACATGACCTCAGACATGCTTCCTTGTTGTAAAGAGCAACTAGTAAGATAATCTCACTGAACTCGCATAGACTGAAGCCGTAATTTTTAACCATGTTATTCCTATACTTTATTGAACAACTGCTGCCTGAATTAGTGTACCTTTTTAGATCTGCATATGAGCTTGAGTTAGGAAATCAGCATTTAACCAGTCTAGTATATCTCTGTTAGGCCTGAAATCAGTAAAAAAACTAATTCCATGAGAATTGTAGGAAACAGCGCCATTTCCAGAAAGCTGATACCCTGAAGGGTCAGACTCTTCCCACAAAGACTGCCTTCATGGTTGTCATCTCACTGACGTAAACACAAACTAGTCAAATTTGTGCCAGCTAAGTGCATTTCTTATTACTATCATAGTCCTGTTTTTCAGTAGTATTTGGTTCAGAACACGACTTTAAAATGCTGCCTAAGTAGGTGGCAAAGTGAGGATCTAGTGCTCAGACAAAGCATTTAGTTAGTGTGCAACTAATTTTTTTTTTATAATGAGCATTGGAAAGTGTGAAAGCGACCTTAGGACTTCTGTACATATGCATAGCTTATTTGGGGATGCCGTCTCCAGCTGCTTGAGCTGGGCTTGTTGCTATTAATGTATGTGTTGTTAGCTCTGTGTAACCTAACTAAGGTGGTTTTGTGGTATCCCACTCTGCCTGAATGTGCGGAGTGCAAACCCAGGTGACCTCTGGCCTCCTCAAAAGTTAGTAGGGTAAACTGGCCAGTTTACAACAAACAGCAAATGAAGGTGTTCCTGTTATAGTAAGAAAAACTTTTCAGTGTGAAGCTGTATATAGAAGAAGTTGAGGTAAGCTTCTTTTTACCAATTTCTGAAAAGCTGAAATCTTCATTTTGAATTCTAGGGCAGTTTTTGAGGCACCTAGGAATAGATCTTGCTGGCCTGATTCAGAGGACCCTCAGTTCACATATGAGTGTTTTAATGAGGCTACCTTTACAGATATATCTGGTCTTGACAAAACTCCCTTTTTAGTCAGACCTGTGGTACTTATAAAACCTTTACCATTATCCCCATCCCACTTCAGCATGTTTGGGGAACTGGTGGACATCTGAGACTGCCCATGGGAGCCCCATTCCAACATCCAGTACAACTAAAGAAGGGAGTCTGTATCAAGATGCCAGTCCAGCAACTTCATTCACTTAAAAGCTGCTTTGTCAGAGCAGCTGACAAGCCTGTCTTCCCAAAGCTATGCAGTAATAGAAAGCATACATTAAAGCTTAAATATGTATAGTAAAGAGCAGAAAAGACATGAGTTGATAGTATCTTCTCTGTGTTGAGGAAACAGCATGCTGTACCTGGTACATGCCTGCTGCTTCCACAGACTTCCGTATGGATCGGATGCACTGCTGCCCAAAGTTGGGATTTCTATGCCAGCATACATCAGTGCTTTTGTCTCTGTCACCCCCAAATAATTTTACTGTAAAATATTGGCCTGATAGTATCATTTTATAAAACTTGGCTGTGCGTGATCACTGTTATCGAAGCAGTTCACAGTCTTCGTTCCAGCTCTGGACAAAGTAAATAGGTACAATCTACAGATCTCAATTCAGGGGGAAGAGGAGTGAAAGGGTGTAAATGAAAGCTCAGATGGTATTACTATAAATCCATGCAGAAAGCCCATAGCAGAAGAACGATTAAAGACCTTTTGATTAATAGCTGGTGCACAGCAGGCTCATCACCCTGAAATACTGACTTATCAATGTGTGGGTCTCTTTAACTTGTGTGGTTATGTATTTAGCAACTTGTGACAGACTTTGCTTTGGCAGAGGAGTTGCAAGCTTTTGAGTTCATGCAGTACTCATTTCTAGCTGGCTTCTTCACAACACACACAGGATCACATGTAGTAACTATAACGATGACATAAGGCTTCATATCTTCGTGAGTTTAAAGTAGGTTGAAAATAAATCTATTAAAATCCCATTTTTTCCCTGGTAATATATATAGCAAGGAAAAATGCCACTAGTGGCTCACAAAGTTCAGTTTATACACAGGCCTTTGGGTGTGTGTGAGTTCAAGAAGGCCGAAAATACTGAGGCCCTGGTTCAGCAGAAAATAGCCAGTACAGCTGCTGGGCAGTGGAGGCTCTGAGAGCCCATTTGGGTTTGCAGCTGTGGAGGCAGCCTCCCGTGTCAGGAGGCGGGTGGGAATTTGGTGCCATTCCTCCAGCAATTCCTCCCAGAGGTGGAGCCAGCAACTCCTTTTAGCCTTGCTGTTTGCACTGGCTGGGTTTAGAGTGCGTCTTGGTTTCCCCAGAAGGTGAGAACTGTGGAACCTACCTGCATTGAAGACTTGCATCAATGCACTGACGTTTAAACACGAGGTGGTTGTGATACTGATGCTTGGATGCCTCTGGTTGTGCAGCAGCCTCTTCTGAGACACTGTGTATCAATGCTGCTCTTCATTGAACAGGGGTACATGGCAAAAGCAGCTTGGGAAGAGAAGCATGGCTTCATCAGGGGTCTCTTAAGATCACCGTGTTGGAATGTTTTTGAACTGCTGGCAAGCGATTATCATTTTGCTCTTCCGTAATATCAAAAGTAATACTGCCAACTCTCAAGATGTTAAACACTTTCGGAGAAAAGTCTGCAAGCACTAACAAAGAGGTGTGCCACATGTGCCTTGCCATGTCCCAAGTGGTCGGGATAAGTGGTAGGACACAGCTGAGTTGCCTTTTGGGGATTTTGCTCTATATTGAAGGCTGGTGTTTAAAATGGCAGTTGGAGTCCATCCTCCTGCCAGTTCCTTTTGCTGTAGGATTTTCATTCATGGTGTCCCTTCCTTCCAGTGTGTGCTGACCACATACAGGGTGCAGTCTTGTTCTGCTCCTGTGTCTTTGCTGTGAAGGATGGTTGGGACCTAGAGGAAGGATGGGGGAGGTGCCATAGCAGAGCCTGTACTGCCCTTGTTGCTCTGGGAAGAGAGATGCTGAGGCATGGCATGGCTGCTTGGTGCAGGTTTGGCACCAAGCCAGCATCTGGGCAGTGCAGAGCGGGGTATGGTGAATCTTACTATGGTGCAGTGTCTCATAACAAAATCTATATCCCTCAGCATCACTTACTGTTGATACTAGTGGGGCCTGGTCGGACAAAGCTGAGGTAAACTGTGTTCCTTGGCTTTCTGCTTTTATACCTCTGCCTTAAAGGCCCTAATACGTGGTCTGATACAGTGAAGCTCTTGGTGCCTTCTCATCTGTCACCAGAACAGTACCACAAAACATGCTGAGCACAAGCGCAGAACAAGCCCCTTCTTGGCATGTCTCAGCTCAGATGGTCACACTGGTTGCAGCCACAGCCATCTTAATTCATCTTAACACTGATTTTTCGGTTGTAACAGAAGCCTTGATGCTAAAGCAATTCTATGTTAAAGTTGGCCAGGCTGCTGAAGTATGTAAAGCTAACTCAGGGAGATGAGTGTCTGCATTAAGGAGAGGTGTAAAAACAAGTGGTTATAAATGTGAACGTGCCTGTGCGTGAGGTGTGGTTATTAAAATGGATGGTCCCTAAACCTGTGGTGGTTGCTATAAATAAATAGCAGTAATCTTTATACTCCTCGCTGGCTGTTTGTCTTGGCTTTGGTAGGTAGCCCTGGTCTAGCACTAGGTACCACTCCAGTCTCTTACCGAGAAGAGGGGCAGCTGCTGGTCTGGTGTGAAATAGAAATGTCCCTCCTCAGAGCACACTGCTCTTTCTGAGTTGCCCCTACCAGGCAGCCGTAGCTCCAAATGTCAGCCTGGAGCGAAGCAGTCTCACACAACGCAAAGCCTGCCACGCTTTATTGCAGAGGTGTAAACACTGAGACCTCCAACACGATTTTGGCAGATCTAAACATGAAATGTTAGCAACTAACATCCTGTCCCCTTTCTGCCCACCCTGCGCCTCCCTCCTCCCACATGCATTTTCCCTCGCTCCCTTTACATGTCCCAGCCGAGCTGGCAGCTGGCACTGGGAGGCTGTGAGCTCATGAGCTCACTCCCAGCCCATCGTGCTGGCCTATGAATAGCTCAGCCTCCGCTGAAGCTGCTCTGTGCCTCAGGATGTTGCCAGCCACGTAGATTTAACAACTGGATGTATGCAGATAAAATAAAAACATGCCTAGATTCTCCCTCTGGAATTTAGGTTTTTCAGCACAAGAGGAGGTGAAGTGCCTGAGCTAGCAATCTCTATATTTGGAGTTCTCTTGATAAGGGTTTAAGCAAAGACAGGCTTTCTGTTTAAAAGGAAAAGGACTTATACCTTCAGATTTGCTATTAAAAATGGCCTTGCAACAATAACACTCTCAGTGCAAAGCCTGCATCTAAACGCCTCCTTGTGAGCTGTGACTCATGCTTTGAAAGCACAGTAGCTTTCCTAGAAGGATAGGTAACTACTGTTATCACCAGATGGGGAGTTGCAGAATGGGAGATGGTGTTCTGAGTTTCCAGAAGCATCCACTAGACAGATGTTGGAAACTCAAGACAGTTACGTTTCAGAGTGCAAAAGCCCCACAGTACATCTGAATAGCGACACTGAGTTATGTTAAAATCAAACCTAAGGGATGCGTTTGAAAATGCAGATCCAGAATATCTTTGCCACATTAACAGCAAGTTAATGGCAGACCAAAATAAAGAACACAAAGCAAATCAAGTTTGACACTTCTCTGAAACTTCTATTTTTGATATGTTAAAAGCACATTTTAATGAATTTACTGACCAAGGACACACCCTTGCTAAACACTGATTACATGGCCAAGTAAAAAGCCCTTTTTTTCCTGGATTAAGAGTCAGTAGATATCTTTCAGTTTGTGACAGAGTTCTGTATGAATTTTACTAATTTTTAATTTCTTTGATGCACAGTGGCATCTTTCAATGCTATCCAAACATCATCAGCTAAAAAGGCAACACTGAATACAAGCAATAGTTAACTGCTCTTCCAGCACAATGTTATTGCATATCCTCTTACTTCCCGAGTTCATTTTAAGATGGTGTGTGCCCCTGCACTCAGCTGAGTATCATACAATCTACATCTGTGCTGCAGGAGGCAGGAGTGATGGAATGGGACAACTGGGTAAGGTAGCATGACTCGTGGAGTTTTTCTGATAGAGAACATACGAAACCCTGGGAATTTTCATCAGGTCCATACTCAGACTTCTCCTTTGAAATGTTTCCTTTGCAAAGAGCTCTCCATATTTTGGTAAATAGGAGAAGTATAAAAAATACACAGCTTTCATTTATAGCCTAATTCCTGATTCAGCCTCCAAACTACATCTTAAAAGAAAGTAAATATCATTTAGATGAGAGCACTGTCTCCATAGCACGGACCTGCAATGTAAAAGGGCTTACAGCATGTTAGGGTCTGATCCAAAGCTCTGTGTTAGCTGGCACCCTACTGCTGATTTCAGTAAACTTTGTTCCAGTTCCTTTATTAAGAACATATGGACAAAGTGGATGTAAAACCTACTTCAGCAATACCAAGGTTTTGTCAGTCCTGGGTATTTAAAATGATGAGTCAGCTATTCCTATCCACATACACCACTACCTAAAAAACCTAGGAAATTAAAATGGTTTTGCTCTTTGCTGCATGTGGGTTTTCTTTAAACCTTTGGCCTTCACGTACCTTCATGTATCAAGCTTTCTCTGTATCTGTGGGGTACTAGAAATTAATCTTTCATGTAAAGGTGAAAAGATAGAGTCTCTTTATAGAGACTCCAGGAACCTGGTAATTAAGAAATAATATAAAGCACACCGATTCCAAATCCTGCAGTTCTGTTGCGAATTACAAACTTCAACATCTCAAAAACGGATGCTTTGGGGCAGGACTTCAAGACTTTTTTTTTTTAGGCCTCTAAATTAGCAGTTGCATTTCTAATAAATTGCTCCTCCTCTCATGAGAAAAAATGCAAAATAAGGACAGAAAGGAGAAGAACTGTATCTTTTTACTGCTCTGTTCTGTGGTTTTATAAGCAGTCTATTTGTTTGAATTGGTGATTGGGTGAGCTGTGTTAAGAAAAATGTCTGAATGCTATGTGACACTTTTAGCAGTTCTGAAGAGGTTGTGTCATTTGACACTAACAGTTACTGTCCTCAGTCTGTTTTAATCCCGCTCCATGCTGCAACTGTGCTGTGGCACGTGTGCAATAATTCTTTGCTATGCCTGGCACTCGCTGGTGTGCACATAAAAATGCAGGTGGCAGCATTATTCTCCAGAGCAAAGCAACATCTGTCAGCATCCTAGGTGAGTAGATTGCTTCACATGAATAAAACACAGACTCAGAGTACCTGAGGCAGCTTGTGCTCTAAATTAGATGTAGCCATGAATGCTTTAAGATCATCATTAGGATTTCATGCTAGTTCCTTGTTGGTCTGATTTCCAGTTGGGATTCAGTGTTGGACTCAATAAGGGATGGATGCCAGGTGTGGGATGCATCTTTAGTTATGACCAACAGATAGGCCAGCCACGGGCAGTGAGATGGCTTACAAATTCCTCACTTAAAGAAAAAACGTAGGCAGTTTTTCAATTGCCTTAACATCTGCTGAGTGTTTTACCACATTCTTCAATGGAATCTGTTAGCCCTAGCAAATGGGACTTGATATAAAACAAGGCGCAGAAGACTCTTAGGAACTCCTTTAATTCCAGAAACTCTTTCATTGTGATGTGTTCACTCAAGGTGCACATGATGGCCCTGGCACTCTCCTGAGAAGCTGTGTGATGGGAGCTAATCTTGAGGAGGCAGTGTGAAGCTGTAATCTTCCATCTGTTGCTCAACACTGGACTGAAGAATGTGCTTTTGGGGTTTATTTGTAAAAGGTGAAAGGGAGTGGGACACCTAACTGATGGGTCTTGCTTGTCTGATCAGTCTTTATATAGGTAGCAAATTAAAAGACGTGTCCGATATGATATGGATAACTGTATTAAACCAACTCTATTCTATAGGTTGTTTCGCCTGTGAGAACAGGTCATACTCTTCCGTGAAAATAAAGTGAGAGAACCCATCTTTCCAAAGAGCAGGTTCTGCAGAGGATCTGACCAGATCTCCCATGTCAGGGTGCATTTTATTTTTTAACTTTGATTGGCTACATCTGAAAGTCCGGAAAATCCTGATTGTTCATGGCTGCAGACACTACTGGGGTGAATTCCTTTCTTGGAGAAAATGGAAATCCGATGTGGAAGGAGTGCTATTCATAAAGTCACAGTGAGAAAGAAACACACTGCAGGACTGAGATTTCTCTGGGGCAAGGAGTGAAAGGGTTTGTTCATGGCAGCTACTCTGCCACTTCTTAGGAGCTCCATAGTGGGTAGGCAGCTGGTTTAAGTGAAAGTGTTCAAGTGAAACTATGCTTGCAGTCAGCTGAATACATGTTCTGTTGATACAGATGCTAAAATAATAAGCCCTGTAGAGAAAATTCAGGGACTTTCACTTTTAGAAAACCAAGAAGAAACAAGCAAGTCAAAGTTCTCATGGTGATGGAGAGAAGGGAGTGTGCTGTTGAGACCATCTAGGAAAGTAGTTTAGCATCACCACATGGCTAGATGTAGCATTTGGACAGTACTGAATTCCATATGAAGGCTAGGATCAAATCTGATCACTTAAAGCCAGTTTTGTGTATAATGAAAGAAATATTCTGCCCTTCCTGTCTCTAATGCTCTAAAATCCATCTTACTAGGCTCCATCTTCCAGCTAGTTATTTCTCTCTATCCAGAAAAGCTTTTCAGACATGTAAGCAGCTGCATAATTCCCAAATATGATAGGAGGAAAGTTTTGTTAAAAAAAAAAAAAGGTAATTCACAA
The DNA here is from genome assembly GCA_013397725.1 of Rhagologus leucostigma. NCBI lineage: Eukaryota > Metazoa > Chordata > Aves > Passeriformes > Rhagologus > Rhagologus leucostigma. The sequence goes on along the minus strand of VZTD01002396.1, from coordinate 26,270 downwards.
ACCCTGGGCTTTTTCAATGTATAATTCATATGTCCTTTGAACAGTCCTCCTCACAGGAATTCAGAAATGGATTTAGATCAGTTTACTTCATTTTTAGAATACAATGGAAGAGCACTTACCCTGCATTCTTGCAGCCTTTTCTATAAATTAAAAATAGATGCTGGGCCCAAACCAGCAGCTTTTTGCATTCTCTGGGAAACCTGTGCAAAAAACCACAACAGGGCAATTCTGCTTTCTTTAGCAATGCAAGCTGTATCCTCAGAAGCCTATGAAGAGACAGAGGGTCTGTAGTGCACTTTTCCCCTGCAGCCAGGGAATAATCACTGCATCTTTCTTGTTTTGTGTGTTCAGAAGCTAGGGGCTACAGATGTAGGCAACTGAAAAATCAAATGCAGTCATCAGCGTAGCAGAGCTTGGGTTGCGGAATTGGACAAGCAGACATTTTATGGCAATGCAGTGTCAGTCCAAATTGCAGCTTTATGCCAAATGGCCTGCCTTAATGGTGCCTTCTGAGTGGCAGTGCCAGGAAACCAGCATCCTGGGGGACACTCCACCCTCCTTCCTTGCAAAGGGTTACAGTGTTACACAGCCCAGACTGAAAAATTTGAAGAGTGTTTTTTAGCCAGGGAAGCAATTTGTGCTTGGCATGGGGCAGTACAGGCCACTTCCCTCTCTCTCCTCCCCCACCAAGCACCTCAGAGTCAGAAACCACAGGGTGATTCAGCGGACTGCAGTCTGTTTCCTGGTGTGCTTCTGGAGTAAGCAGCTGCTTTCAAAGCCTTCAGAGGCTTTGCCTGGTGCTTATGGCAAAGCTGCAGATCAGCCTTTAATTCCAAACAATTTGGGGGAGACGGCAAGATGTGTCCAGAGGTAGCTGTGAGCTGTTATTAAGTTCACATGTTACGTACAGCAGTCATTATGGTTCACTTGTTATGTTTTCCAAAATATTACAGGGGGCCTTCTGAAACAGAAACTTATTTTCAGGAGGAAAACTGAAAAATGCAGTCTTGAAGGATAGCTTTGAAATGCATTTCAAAAATTGAAATACGGCAATTCATAATGAGTGAGGATTTCTGACTCGTTACAATGAAATGGTTAAAACTTAAGACTTTTACCTGGGATTTTACTCTGCACAACTCTGCCTCACCGAGCCCCTCTGAGCAGTAGTGATTTACCCTTTGCTGCATGAAGGTTGGATTCCTCTAGCAACTCTGCCCGATGTCTATTTTTGGCTTCCCCTCTAAAAACAGATGGTTGGGAGTGAGAACCTCTTCTTACGATTGCTGTTGTAAGCTGTGAAAGCAACAGATGGTTGCTAACACAGAGATCACAAACCCAGAGGTTTTGAGCTCCAGTTTTTCTTCCAGTGGTGCAAGCTTTATTTTGTTTCCACTCATCTACTTTATACCTCTTGGAATAGAAATAGGTTTATCAAGGGTATGTCAGTATAACAACTGGAGATGCATTGTTAAAATTTCATTCCTAAGATGCAAAACACATAAAATAATTCATTACTTTGGTTCTGTCAGAACAAGACACTGAGTGTGGATTAAAACATGACACATCTTAGGCCCCTGCGTCAGTGTTAATGACATACCAGAATTTGGTTTCTCCTATTCTCTTAGAAACACTAGCAAGGAAATAAAAATCAAACAGACAGATCTAGGTTAACATTGTCTTCGCTGCTTGCAATGGCAGATCTGAGGGGTGTGAACTTCCTCAAAGATCTTGGTCAAGGTGTGGGAAGATACTGGCTGCAAAGGACTAAATGCCTTTCATCTCTCCAAAGTGGACAGAGACCCTAATACCATTCCAGATGAGAAGGAGGCCTGTGGTCTCACATTACTGACAGCAGGGTAAGGACCTCTGTCTCTGTGTCCATCACTTTAACTTGAGCTGGGAGGAGCATGATACCATAAATCGGGGAAGCTACAAGGTCTCTAGTATGGCAGAATCTCTGTATGCCTGTACCTCTCATTTCAGTTTTCTAATAAATATAAGGAAATAATGCCTTTTGTGAGTCAAGAAGGCTGTCCAGAAATTATTATACTCCACTTTGTCTGAGTTTATTTTTTTAAAAATATCCCACTGCACATAAGCTATGTACATGCACATAAGCTATGTACATCAAAGGCTTTCGGAGTGCTTTGCAAAGACTAATGCATTATTAAGCTAGCAAACCCCTACAGATGGGAAGATGCAAATAGAGAGAGCGTTAGTGATTTGCTCAGGACTACATACTGTGTCAGTGGCAGAGTTAGGAATACAGTTTGTGTGGTTTTAGCTGCGTCTCTCAGCTAGCTGATATCTATAGAACTAGGCAAACTATTAGTTCAAAATCAAACGCATGACTTGAAATGGGGCACTGCATTCTGTTTTGGGTCTGAGCAAACCCATGAAATGAAGAATATTATAATGTTGTGGAATTGCAATACCATTCTTCAGTCTGCATACAAAAAGTTTCTCAAGACCTCTGTTTTTGAACAGATAAATGTTGGAAATAGACAGATTTTGGACATGTTAGAGCAAATCCACTTCATCATCCAAAATACAGTATTCAAGTACAAGGCAGCAGAAAATCTCAGGCAGATTATTAGGTACTGTAACATAGAAAAGGAGACCTAAAGGACAGATTTGAAGGAACCAAGATAAAGGCAATGCTAGACATACCTGCAGCCTACCATAAGAAGACATGGTAATTTAAAAGTCTGAACTTCCATTCTCCACTCTAAAAAGAAAACGCCCCGTTTGTACTACTTGAGAAGCCAAGTCCTTAGTTCCTCCATCTCATCTCCTTTTTCATGTCTGTTGTGTACTGGCAGCTGTCCTGGGTTTCCACACGGATACTAAGGAAATGATGAACAGCCCTGCTGCAGTGTCATGTCTTTTAGAGGGATCACAGCTCCATAGAACATTAATTAAGCCAACATTCTTGCGTCCAATTTTGTTTGAAGTTACTACAGCCCTCGTTTTTTCTATCTGTATTCACCTGCTTCAGCAAACAATTTTTTTTTAAACTCTACAGTATGTTGGAGAATGAGCTGTTTCACTATTATAGCCTGGAGTTTTTGAGACTTATACTGACTATTTCGATCCTTAGGGGCTTTCTTGCCCATCTTATTCACATTTTCAAAATATTCCTGCTAATATCCTTAAATATTTTTAAAGCCTATATATATATGCAGTGCCTCCCCCAGTCAGATTGTCTAATTAGTCTAATTGCTGTATAGTGTAGTGTGTACCTGCACTCAAATAGGAACTTATCTTGACTGGCTAGTATAATCAATTTTGCCATTGCATTTAATTTTACAATAAACCACATTTATTTCCCTTACACTGGATTTGGGAAATAAATTATAGCTGAAGCAATAACATTTTTCCAGGCTTCTCTAATATTAAGTCTAAATTGTTATTTCGGATTCTTCTACCAATTGCAGCAGTTATGTTAGCCCAATACATCAGAGAAAGTTTACAGGTTTGATTGCTATTTCTGAGGGGCTCTTGGGAGGCAGAAGGAGTCTTTAAGCACAGATGGCCTACTAGATGCTGACAAAATTTAAGCAGGGTTTCTCTCAGGAGGACTCAGGACCAGTCCAATCATGTGGTGGGAGGCTTTGTTAGAACTACTGCCACTATTAGTATCGATGCAAACCTAATGTTCAGAGCACAGACAAGGTTGAAAGGAGAGCCTGAGAGCACTGACATGTTTCAAGCAGCACAACTGGTGGGTATAGCCAAACTCTCTGATAATTTAGGGAAGCATAAATGCAGTGAAGCCACTGTAGCAAATACCACACACATCTTTGGCTGTGATACATGATGTATCCAATCACATTGTACTTGCCTTCAGTTTAACTTCTTAATTACACTGGATGGACCCACAGCTTGCCCAGTGCAAGTGGGACCAGGGTATAAAACAAAAGGCACATAAACAAATGCAGGAGCAGGAAAGGAGTTCAGACCTGAGACTGGCTTTAGGAAAATGATTAATATTTGCTATGAATAAAAGGTCCATCTGTAATTTGAAATGGATTAACTAAAGAGCTATTTTAAGCTTAATGGACTAACAGTAATTTCTGGTGACAGTGAAATGCTTTCTCCATTCCAGCATTTAGTGCAGGCAGTATTCTAGTTATCCTAATCCAGATACGAGATTTTTAGAAAATGTAGAGTATAGGGATGGCAGCTCTTTGGTGGTAGGAAGACATGACAGCTTTAAACTAGACTTTTTAAAAACAGAACCTATTCACTAATACCCCACATACATTTAGAGCTGAATTTGAGAGCAACTGACAGATCCACTGTGTGTTCTTTCATGCAGATTTTGTACTCCAGGGAACAGAGTAATTGTCAGTTGGGAAGCTTCTTTTAGGATTTTGATCTCCACCCCAGAAAACAGAGTGCAACCCTGAGCAAGATCAAGCTATATTCAGTAGTAGAAGTGAAATGTAAAATACATGCCTAAAAAACCAACTGAATGTTGAAGAGTTTCAACTTCCTGTGTCGATGTTCTTGAAGTTATTTCTGCTTTCTATGATGAACGTCCACAGATTTGGAAAAGACAGGGTTACTGGTTTTTTTCTTCTGAATCAGGGCAAAAGCCTGACACTGGCAGGGAAAAGGCCTGTCAAATGCTGTAGTTTCACAGTGGTGTCAGTTACTGTGGTTGTGAAATTGGGAAGCCATGTTAACAATTAAGCATGCTCTAGCTAATTGAGAAGCTTGTGTACAAAACTGGCAGTAGAGTGGATACTCAAAATGCCACAAGAGTATGACAAGTAATGATCACCTCCTTGCCACTGCAGAATTTCTGCCTGTGCTTGTCTTTCCTCCAGTTCATGATGAGAATAACAGCTCTCTTCCCATAGCTGTTAACTTCCAAATGGAAAGATGGGTCTAGCAGAAACTGTTCTGAGGAAGTTCTCACAGTTTTTCTGAAATTCTAGTGACCATGTTTAAAACCTAACAAATCAATGAAGGGAGTTTTTGAGGGTGTGACTGTAGGTTAATAATCTGGTAATGTGGCTGTTGCCAAGGAAACAAAAATTTAATTTTCTGGCTCATTTCAAACATGGACTTGAATTACATTTCTGTCTCTATGTTTAAAGAATAAATCATTCCATTATTTGTGAGATTTAATTAAGATGGGGAGTTTACATGGGGAAGAGGGAGATTGCTGCAGCAGCCATAATAAACTGGTGTTTACTGTGGAAGGTATAAACCCAGCATTTATCAGTATCTCTGCAATGCCTGGGCTCAGTCTTAGTTATCTACGTTACAAAAACCACCAAAACCCTATGGCACGAATGGTAAGGCGTTGGTTCACTGCCAAAGACCAAAGGAAGCCTTGCAGAGAGAAGCTGGGACATGTTCCCTTCGGCTGTTAGCTAAAACACAGGGCAAAAATCCACTTTCTCCCTTGCTAGAGAGAACTCTGATTTACAATAGGGGCAATGCTCCTAGGTACTTGTTTTGCCACACTACTGTATGCCCTGGCAGTAGGACTGCTGGCTTTAAATGTTGTGGCTCTAAATGTCCTAAATAATCTTTTCACACTAACTCCTCCCCCAAACCCCAAACAAACAAACAAACAAAAAACAAACAAACAAAGGCATTAATATTCCCCTGATAGTGTTCTTGATCCTGAATTTCTGGTCTTTCTGATCCTTTGCTGGGCTTGCTAATAGAAAGCTCAGTCTAGACAAAAGAGGTCCCTTCTGATCCTTCCTACTGGCCTGAACACTAGCAACAGGACTGTAAGGCTTCTAAGAGACAGAAAATTCTAAGGAGGGCTTTAAATATCACCTCTATGTATGATCCAAAATAGAACATTTAGATGCATTGAATAGCCTTAATCTAGCCTAGCTTTGTACAACCTGAATGACTCTACAGCAGTCTCATCTGCTCACTTCTCTACAAATACTAATCTTTGATCTGCAAATATGTTTGAACCATAAGCCTTTTGGTTTCTTTCCTTAAGTGAAAACTTTTTAAATGGTAGTCTTCTGTATATTCTCATAGAGAAGCTTCTATCAGTATAAACACATTTTTCAAAATATTTATATTCATATGTAGTTATCTTCATATGTAGATTTTGCTCTAACAGCGACACTAACTAACCTGGAATAGTTTTAAACATTCAGAAAGTTTGCCTCAACAACCTTCATGAAATACAAATACAGTTTCTGAATATAAATGTTAAAATTAACAAAATACAGGCAACAATTTAATATTGCAGATAACAGAATTTTTCTTCCTTAGGAAGACTATGATCGTCTGAGACCTTTATCTTACCCTATGACCGATGTCTTCCTTATCTGCTTCTCAGTGGTAAACCCTGCTTCATTTCAAAATGTGAAGGAAGAGTGGGTACCGGAGTTGAAGGAATATGCACCTAATGTTCCCTTTTTACTAGTAGGAACACAGGTATATTTGGTTCTGTTCTACTTTATTTGAACAGTTAGGATCAATATACGGTGCCTTTTCTCTGGGCTGGAAGTTCAGGCCCAACCGGACCTGAGCAGCACCTCCTTCTGCCTTTGGAGGAACAACCCTTACAGGTGGCAGAAAAACCTAGATATGTGTTGTTCTCCAATGAGCTATCTCCATTTTGTTAAAAAAACTTATGTCCATTGTAAACAGGGTGGCAAGATGGGCTGCATGTCTCCCATGTGACTTTCTAAAAAGTCATGGGACTTACGGACTAGAATTGTCTGCTCATGCCCATGTTACTGGAATTACTTGGGTCTACAACTATTAGTCACATGCAACATTTGCTGAAGCAGAGGAGCAAGGGGAGAAGTGAGACAATTTCCTCTTGCTTCTTGGGGGTAGTGGACTGGGCTTCATTTATGAAGTAACCCACATGCTGGTGTTACCTTTGGGTTAATCCTTCTGCCACTGCATTCAGTATTCTAAGATGATCACATCTAATTGAAGAGCTGAATTAGAGAATAAATGTTTGTTCCTTCTGGATTAAAGGTTCACAGCTTAAATACAGGGCTTTTGAATCAGGAAGGGTCCATGATTTGAATCATGACATGACTCCATTTTTATAGAGATAATATTCCATTAAATAATTCTCCCTTAAAATGAGGGTACCATATTGCCTGGTGACTTTTGTTTAGAGGAAGTATTCCAGCATGACTTCAATCTTTCTTGCTAGATTGATCTCCGTGATGACCCAAAAACTCTGGCAAGACTGAATGATATGAAAGAGAAGCCCGTATCTGTGGAGCAAGGACAGAAGTTAGCAAAAGAGGTAAACTGGATACTCCTAAATGAAACCAACAAAGAACAACAATGACAACAAAAACCCCCTGCTTCTACCTGACTTTGTCTTCCTTTACCACTTTTTGCATATCTTTTAGCAGTCCACATGTGAAACCTTGTGACTGCTTACCAGTTAACAATACTTACTTACATTAATGAATATAGGTAACAAGCAGACCTACGTAATTACACTTTCTTATTAGCAGTAGTTCTAATTTTCAGTGTAGACACTTGTAAAAGCTATACAAGCTATATAAATATTAGTCAAATATAATTAAAATACAGACTGGTTGAGGTTGGAATGGACCTCTCCTGCTCAAGCAAAATGTTGGAAGCATCTTTTAGAAATTACTTGAAAATGTTATTCTACCATTTTAACTACTGTATGGATAATGCTTATCAAGACACAGAGCCTTTATTTTTGAAACACAAATGTGTCATGTAATTCTTTTTTGCTCTTTAATTATCAAACATATCTCAGGCCCCCACTGCTAATCTAAGCACCTTATTTGTTTCCTATATAACCAACTTAAACACCTTCCAGATCTTTGGATGAAACACAAATCTTATTTTCTCCTACAGGGGGGTGCATATGCATGTAACTTTTTTAGATTGCAGCCGAACATTGTAATGTTGCTATGGGTGGGGAAAAAAAAAGCAGAAGTGCACAGATGGAATTGAACAGCTGAGACATACTGCTATTGAAATAACTTATTTTTTTGACAGATAGGAGCCTACTGTTATGTGGAGTGTTCAGCTTTAACACAGAAAGGACTGAAGACTGTTTTTGATGAAGCTATTATAGCCATTCTAACTCCAAAGAAACACACAGTGAAGAAGAGAATAGGCTCAAGATGCATAAACTGCTGTTTGATCACGTGAGAGACATTTGACAATGGCCAGGCTTACTGTGAAATTCTACTGATTTTAAATACAATGCATTAAGTACATAGCGAATTTGTTACAGGTTTGAAAGCTAAACCTACGATTCTGCCTTCTACAACCAGTGAAATCCAGAGGATTAAAATCAAACTCAACGAACTTGTAATAAGAAGACACCACATCTGTTACAAATATTTTATTCAGACTGGAAGGTACAATCTCTCAGGGTTACACAGTCTAGAGGAAGCAAAAACTGCACCATGCTGAAACGGCATCTATGTGATTTTATTGAGTGGAGATGCTTGGCCTGAAATACTTTAACTGAATTTGGACAGTCTTCTGCTTTGACTATATATATATATATATATATATCTTAAAAAAAACCAACTTTTGCACAGTCTGTATGGAATCTGCACAAAGAAATACCTTGTCTCTCTTTGCTCCAGTTATCTGCTTTTGTATGTAAGCTGCTTCCGGTTCCAGTGTATCCACAGAGGTGCAATAATCAGACCAGCCATATAGCCAAAGGTAGCTCCGAGGGAACAGGAAATGGGCCATACCTGAGGGCAGAACACAAGGAAAAAAGCAGACAATGAGAAAAATGTCTGCGGTTTTTCGTACGTCATGAGCACAAAGTCTAGGTACTGAAAGACAGTAGTCTTATTCTACTTTAAAGCTTGATGTGCTTTCCTGAAAATGCCAAAAGCGTAACAATCATCTTCATGAACACTAAATGCTGTGGTACAGTTTTTAAGTAATATGCATTAAAATGTAAGCAGGCTTCTGGCTATTGCAGACTTTAGTTTGATAGTCCAAAAACTATGTGAAAAAAAACCTTAGAAGTATTTATATCCCCTAAAGCATCCAGCTGACCTAACTTCCTACTCTGCTGCATACATTTGGATACCTACAGATTTCTCAGCAATTTCTCCTTTCAATCTCTCATGATGTTTTGAAACTTTTAGGTGTGTATAGATGAACTAGTATTCAAATAAGGCCAGAGACTGAGATGGATAGAGGTTTGTTGGCTTTTTTCCTTGTAAGGTATGTAAAAGGATAAATTTCCCTCTGGCTAGCAGTAGGGAGGGAACAAATTTGGAAGGTGACTGAACATCTTGCACCCAGATCATCAAACTTGTAGTAAGCCAGTTATGTCAAAGAGAGCTTTAATTATAAGCTCTATTTTCTAGTATAAGAACAGGAAGCCAACTCAATAGAGCTGACTCACTTTAACAAACCATCTTGTACTGAACCAGAGTAGTAATGGAATTCTCCCCTGCCCTTTATTTTTTTAATTGGTATTGATTTGCAGGGAGGAGTGGCCAAACCAAGACTTAACCAGTCTGTCATGAGATGTAGCTTATATTACCAGTCCACTACATACTGCATTTGATCAAAGTCTCAACTAAGTGGTGATTAAAATATTTATCGTAGAATAAACAGAATTCCCAGGCCTCTTCACAATTCTCCTTTGATTTTTTCTTTTTTGCAAGGACAGTTTTGCAGTTCCTGCTGTACAGTGCATATTCCTAAACAAAGTACAGACTGGACTCTCCTATTCTTTCGGTTTTTAAATTAAGGGGGATATTTCCCCCCTCTGTAGTACTTGAGACTGAGAAATGCACTAGACAATAGAGGAAATATCCCGATCTCCAGCCTTCTTTTCTACTTCACTTTGACTTGCTATTCATGAATATCAAATGAACTTACTCTTAATGGTCCTGGTTCCTCCTTTCATTCATTTTCCTAGCTCTGATTCTTCTCTTTACTTCATTATCACTTAAAAGAATATATTTATTCACATCCTTTGATCATGGGAATTTTAACTATGAATAAGAGTAATGTATTTTGTCTTCTGCTCTTTCATCTTCAATCTCCTCAGCTGTTTCATCTTCACATTCCTTAGCATTTACAGCTTTATATGTTATTTGGAGGTCTTAAGGAGTGTAGCAAAGATGACTATTAAACAAGGTGCCTTAGGTACTCTTTATTGACCTTGTTTCATTCTTTCATTTTCATACATTTTGTCTCTGCTGCTTGTTTTTGTTGCTGAGTATTTCAGCAGTTGCCTCTCAAGCCAAAGATTTGCTTGTTTTCATTCATCTACTGTGTATTGTAGATCATCTATAAAAAAGCCTTGAGAGGCTTTGGCACGGTAAGGTACTACATATATTTGAAACTCACGTAAGTTTGTGGCCTTGGCTAGACTTATACTTCAGGTGGATCTTTTCAACTTTTAAATGAAATGTAATTATTTCTAGCATTTTGCATATTACATGTGTCTGAAGGACAAAACAATAACAAAGTCCCTGAAACCCTTCCGCTCACTCAGTAACATTCAGTTGGAACACAAGTCATACTTTCTTATCCACTGATGAAGTCAAGTACCACTCTAATATCCAGAAAACCACGGACAAAGGCTTCTTAACTCAGTGGTGCTTTTACATCAAATTTGCAGAGTGATCAGTGATCAACCCTTCATTAAATTTTTACCTACATTAGGTGAATTTGTAGTTGCCTATTTGCTTTTCAGAAGTATAGGTAGATGATGGACTCTGAATTGATCATATTCCCCTAACCAGAGAGTGAATATCCCTGATGACCCAATGACCCTGTATATTGTGCTATTTTGTGTATAGTGGGTGATTATTGGTATGATTAAAAAGGTCTCTGATTATTGTTGTAGCCTCTTTTACCTGACTGAACTGCCACTTGGGACGTGGTTTTTCAACAGCTATGTAACTTTTAATATTAGTTATACCTCTGTCTGTCTTCTAAAACATTCAATTTTTGCTTTGGTTTTTAAAAATCAGTGTTACCTTACATAAGTTTCAGGCTCTCTCTCTCGACAGTTGAGTCTCTGATCTCTGAACACTCGTGAATGGCAGGTGGCAAAGAAAAGGAAAAAAGGGAAGAAACTATGAAACACTCCATCTCCCCGTCTACGAGTAAGAGACACCACCTCATCCCTTCTAGTGGCATGGAACAGAGGGGTACTAGGCCAGGCTCTCATTTTTACTGTGCTGCTTGGGCAGCCCAAAGTAGTTCTGAAGGCAGTTTGATTGGCCTTTTGGAAACTCCCTAAGCACAGCAGTTAAAAGCCTGGACTTAGGAGCGTTGCTGTCCTTATGCCATTTTCTCTAACCCCCAAGACAGGGCAAAATCCACTAACAAACAGGTAATAATACCAGTTTTGCACCTTTTATTCTTGACTGATGGCTTTTAGGCTACATAGAGCCTGACGCACCCATGGGTATATCTAAAGCAGCAAGTTGTCAAAGACAGATTAAGATATGGCTCTTAAGCACATTGGCTGCACTAAAATAACACTGCTTTCACATGCTTTTGACTATCTCTAAAAATGGGTTGCTTTTTTCTGTGGAAGTGGGTTGCTTTATTTTGTATTAGCTGCTGGCCTCATTTTTCTGAGGCTCACACTTTCTTCTGGACCTTTTAAAATGACTTTGACTTACTCAATTGGCCTGCTTTTGCCCTGTCTTTCATATTATCTCAAACTTGGTTTAATGTCCTTGACTTGGGATGAACTGCCTGTAAGTGATAAAAATCTAAGCAGCAAATATCTGTCTGCCTGTTCCAAGAGATTCCATTCTGCTTGCTTAAAATATGCAACTTGTAATACAGCCCTCTCGTCCCATGAGAACTTTTCAGCTCAGTTCCTCCTACTTCATGCTCCCTTCTGCTTTGAGGAAGCTGACATATCCTACCCCAGTACTGATGTCATGTCTGGGCTGGGTCAGCAGCAAGGGAATAAGATGTTAGGCCACATGGTCTAGCTGCACTTCTATTGAGGGGAAAAAAGGCTGATGTGGAGAGAAAAGTGTGGGGAGCCCAGGAGATAGAACAGAACATTTTTAATCAAACTGTCATGAAATGCCTTATCTCTCAGCAGCTGGGAAGCATCAGCTACCATTCTCACAGCCTAACACAACAATCAGTTTACATATCAAATGCATGATGAAAAGGGCAGTTTTAACAGCCTGTAGATGATTACTAGGAACCTGAACAGCAGCTTGGCAAAACCAAATCTTAACAAGAACAAAAAATGCATTTTAAGGGATGGAGCATGAGCCAGTGGTTAATGCAAAACGATTCTGACTTCTGCTATTAGCTTAAATTTTCTTTTTGCATTTTCATCTGGCAGCAGTGTTAGGACTTCACAGGGATTTCTTTAGGCTAGCTAAATAGACATTGCAGATCTGCAAGGTTTTTAGTATATATTAGAACTCATTTTAAGAATAATGACTCAAAATAGGAATTGCCAACCTTTCAGGACACAAATGAGCTAGTTTCCTCAGCGCTCTTTAGAACACCTAAGATTCTATGATGTGAGAATGCTTTGCAATTGCATGGAAAGCAGAGCATGTTGCAGGATCCCAGCAAGGTGTCTAGCTCTGCTGGACTGTGCACGTAGCTTAGTTAAACCAGAATTCTGACTGCATGACAGTTTTGTCATCTATTACAAGTCTGTAACTTGCATCCCATGGAAGGGGAATTACATAGACATTGATAAGGACATAAAGGCCAGATTCTTATAGACCAGAGGAGCAACACAATGTTTTTAAAGATACTATGAAGTAAGCAGCTGCCTGCTGGAACTTTCATTATACAAATGCAAATACAGTGGGGCAATCTACCGTACTTATTTCTTTTTAGTAAATTTAAGAGTGCTTTTCTCATATTCCTAAACACGATTTTTGTATGCTTACTGTTTCAAAAGACTCATTTCTGACTGTCAATTAGAAGGCTATGTAATTATTTTTGTTTCATTTTAAACTGAATAAACGAGCACAATTATTTTCTCTCCCTGTTTCTAACATGCCTTAAATTCCTAATTGTTTAGTCTGTACTGTCTTAAAAACTTCAGTACATGCCTTTAATCTATTTTGGTTGCATGCACATGTTAACTACAAGTGTCTTATCACATTGTACAGAATGTGTGTGTTGACAAGCACACACCAAGAAGAAAGTGTGAGGTTTTTTTCAGGGTGGCATTTGTAACTAGAAGTTGGTTTCATGGATTTGTGTTCTAAAGTTATAACAAGCATAACTGCCTTTGATCTCACCATTAAGGTTTACATTGAGAAAACACATTATTAAATAAACAATGATAACCACACTAAAGTGGAACAAGCTTCTACCTCTGTTTAAAACAACTTCAACTGCATATTATCCCTTCTTCTCACATTAAGCAACTTCTCTTATAACAAAACTTTCACAGTAGGTAGAAGATCCAAAAAGAAATACAGGAAGGAAACTCTCCGAGCTGTGTTAAGAACCAAAGTAGTGTGAAAGTTTATAGTCCCATTTCAGCTTACTCGAGTAAGCACCAAGAACTGTGCCCAAGATTCTCCGGATTATTTTTCAGGCTACAAATGTCTGAGAGGTATCTAAGGCTAATATTTACAACCATACTGGCTAAATTACATGGCAGTCAGTCAACTCGGGTGAGCTATATCAGCACTACCTATTATGTTTGCAGTATCCATTATGAAGTAGGAATATAGCAATTTTACTTCTACCTAACGATAACACTGTAAGCAGAATATTATTTCAAACTCACTTTTTACCACTAGTAACAGGCACTACAGATCAAAATTACGCTACAAAAATACCAGATGTATGGGAGGGCATGTACACAACAAACCCAGAGATATGTTTTAAAAGTCGGTTATCAAAACATGCAATAAACCCAGGAACTTCCCAGTGAGCTAAATCCAGTTGTTGTCAGTGACGAATACCATGTCTGGAATAATAGTTCCACCACATATAAAGTGTGCTGATAAAGTTGTGGTCTTTAACTATACCATCTTGTTCTGCAACTAATTTCCTGACGCTGAGTAGAGAAAGGATGAGTCTAGTAACTCCTACATCATCCCCTTCTGTTTCAGTGGTGGTGTGCTTTAAGGTTCCACTTATCAGTGACACGTGAAGCCAGGATCCTGATCACATGCGGTTATTAAAAGTACACCATCAACTCGAAACAGGCAATCTGTGAAAACTAAGCAACTGTAACAAAGGAAGTTATTTTCTATTTCTTTGTAGAACTGTCCTAGCTAACTGTAACCCCTACATACCCATCGTGCTTCAGCGGCCTAGAGGCAACTGGAGATGCATATACATCTCTTTAAATTGTCTACAGTAGCCTTATTTAAATGATCACAATTAAGTGTTGCAAACTATTTTAAAAATTGCTGAAAAATAAGATAACAATCTCAAAACACTGGCAAAATTAGTCTACCAGTCTAACTGAAACATGCCTGGCAGAACAAGTCTTGGAAAGTTTGTTGGTTTGGGTTTTTTTGTTTTTAATACAGAAATGTAACTACTGTAGCGCCTAACCTGCATTCCTGTAAGGCAGTTATCTTTACCTTTATCTGAGATAGGCTGAATTCTGCAGACCTACAACCAGGAACAACAACAGACTAGGCCTCCCTGACCAACTGTTTTGCATAGTTACAAAATTTTTGTTAAAACTAGTGGAGGAGTAACACACATGGCATGTTTAAAAGTTGCTTTAAGAACAACAACAGAATAATGAAAAACAATGACTCATAGGACACGAACTGACTTTCAGCAATATATTTTATACTTCTAACAGAAGTGCTTTATATATTTTTCATTTCCATTCTCAAACATTATTCAGATAATTAATGTTAGTTTATTTCTAAAGCAATATTCTGTTCCTGTTAAGTAATATTTACTTAGCATAAAACTTGTATGCTTAAAAAAATGCAATTAACATTATTATTTTTAAGGGTAGAGAGGCACACTAATCTGAATATTCCCTGTATACAATATTTTTCAAACATAAACATGGAAAATAAAGTGAAGATTTTCTGAGACATCCGTATTTATCTCAGTTTTGTTGCATGTCACAAAAGGTACGTATAAAGAAGCAATATGTTTCCTTTGGTTTGTAAATAACTCAGGATGAAGCAGCATTTGGGCTTTAGCCATTAGCACATGAACTGGAACTCGTTATGAAATTCATCATCAGGTTTACTCCACAGAACCCTGAAGTACTTTGAAGTAAAAGCAAATTCTAGTGAAAGATGTATAGGACACTGACATCTGATTTTCTGACCAGGTAAGATCCAGGTAATAGTTCAACAGACTTCTCAGCTTCTACTGATACATCTCAACCACGATGTAAAGCAATGACTACCAGGTAATTTTTCAGTTCTTCTATTAAGTTTTCAGGAAAATATGCTAGTCCCAATACAGACAGCCAAGGGCAGGGAAACAGATTACCAAGAAATGAAACCAATCTTACTTTTTTTTTGAAGGACACAAAGCAGCAAAGTGACAACAGAAGAACTGCTGTAGGTATGAGTGTGGCAATTCAGACAAGTATCTTACAGGACAGTGCAGGCAGCTTTATTTAATATTCTACTGGGATTCCAGCATTCTCAGTACTCCCTTCAACCTCTTGTTTGCTTTAGGTGAGTGACTATAGACCATTTTCATTTGAAGCCATTTCTGTGAACAAACCAGACTTCACAGAAGCAGCTTTACATTCTCCCCTTTCTGAATGATTTGTCAATTTAAAAGTTGACTGCAGACACTCTCAAACCATCAACAGTTTAAAGTGTAGACACCAGATTTGATCAAGTGCTAAATCCTGAGGAAGTGGAAAAATATGCCAATTCAAGACACAGCGCTTAACTTTTTGTCTGAACTTCGTGCCATACTATATTGTTCTAACAGAGCTAAATCAATAGCAATAGCATTTTTCATCCCAACCTCACAGCACATTTTTGTACCAGCTGGATGTTACACGTTTTTGACAACTCTTGACATTCTAGGGCTACTGGCAGAGCCCAGGGGGAAGCAGCAACAACCCTTTGGTTTGCTTTATCACATGATACTTCTCAATTATTGCTGATCCATCCAGTTCTTGTAGTACCAATTTCACCTTGTCTGTGACAGTCCCCCAATAATGAATTGTCTGAAGTTATAGGCAGCGATGCAGCTGTGTTTCCATCACGTTGTTACACCACAAATACTAACTATAATCAATACCAACATCAGAACCAGATTTTGCAATAAATAGGCTTAAAGGCCTCAACACTGCTCTCTAAAATAATACCACTTTAGTCTTGCCCAAGCAGTAAGATTTAAACCACATTTTCTGCTTTAAAGCAGAACCACTTCCACTACAGATCAAAAAAAAAATCATTTACAGCACAAAGGCTAAGATACAAAAAGGAAAACAATCACTAATGAAACCTCTTTTTATCTCAAAAGCTGGTCTTGAGTTCAAAGACTAAGCTGTTCCATTTGAGTCCATTTTTGGATAGGAAAAGAGTAAATCCAAAATTGTAATCCTCAAGCTCTCTGTTTTTAGGCTAATATGAGAAACAGCTGATGCCAGAAGCACGCCAGCTTAATACTTTATTCATGCAGATGGCTAGAAGTAATTTGGTTTTGACTGGGTTCTGATTACTTTTAAGTCTACATTAAGATCTACATGATTTCTTTCAGACCTTGCTTGGGACTTAATCTGAGAGTCAGAAACTCTCTCCTGCTAACTTTGGTATCAGAAGTATGTCAGAAATGAGGGTGGAGATGGTGAAGGAAAAGTGAAATTGCAGACACAAAGGCAGCACTGGGGAGCATTCATACCCAGAAACAGCCAGTGACAAGTTTGGGTATCTGAAGTTTCTGCAGATGCTTTGCTGTTCTGAGGAGTCAGTATCTTTTTAGATGTTTAAGTGTAGATTCTAGAGCTAAATTTTCAGTCATATTTGGCTTTTATTGACTTGGAAGAGTTTTCAAACAGAAAAAGTTTTTAGACCATTATCAAACTTCTGTCTCCCACTACAGGAAGATGTGGGAATGGACAAAACGTTAAAAATTAACTCTACGTAAAGTATCTGTCTTCACCTGTTAGTGTCTTTGTTCTGTTAATCAGAGTCCCCTGACTTAAGTTTTCCTCGTATCATTGGTGCATAAAAGGTGAAGTTGTTATACACAGCATATTAGCAAAGTCTGAGATTTTGGGAATAAAACAAAACCTGTCAGATGTGACATGCTGCTTTAAAATCCCACCTGAGCAAGGAAAAAGTGCTTTCCTCTCATCGGGACAGGGAAGTGAATAAGGCTTGGCAAGAAGATAGGAGATTGCATTTCAATGAATCCCTTGATTTTTGGGTTACATTCATGTCTGCCAACAATTAATTAGTGCCAACACATACCTATGCCAGATTAATGGTGAACCATTCTGCAAGAATAAAACCATGTGCTTTCAGGGCAGAAAATTTTTTGCTTAAAATATTAACCTACCCCTCTATTATTTTTGAAATACAAATTTAAATGTCTCGTTACACTACTGCAATGAAAGACTAATGGCAAAAAAGCAGGCTGTGAGCTACTCAGGGAAGACAAGTTTTAATTGCAGCTGTAAGCCATAACATGTTTACAATATCACAGAGGAAACTGTGCTGCCTGTTACACTGATTTCTGGAAGAAACCTCTGAAATCATCTGCTTAAGAACAGGCCTGGTAGACACTACTCAGCTAAGAGTGTATGAGTTTGGTAATCAGATGAAAAAAAATATCCATTGAGCACATTTAGGAAAAAGTGTTACTACTGCCATCATTTTATAGCAATTGCAGACTTCAGTTATGTTTAATTGAATCATTTCTCCATGCCAAAAAACATAGCAAGAAAATAGCATAAACATTTGAATTTATAAAGATAGAATCTGCAATGCCAGCTTCACATTCTTTCTTGTTCAACTACAAAGCTAATGTTTGCCTTCCTTTGAAATCAGAAGTGTTTAGGACAGTGCTTTGGCTACATCATTTCCACAAATCGATCTAAATCCATTGAAAATACCTTCTGTTAAGTGCTTTTACGGAAGACAGAGGGGACCTAAAACACCAAGAAAGTATCTTTCTTTCCCTACCCAGGAACAATAAAAGCTACTAGACCGAAGGCAAACTTGAAACCATCTTCACCATTTCACATTTCTCCTCCAGCTTGTCTAGCTTCTTATCCAAATCGTTAGAGCTCTATTTCATTATAGAATTCGCATGCAACAGACACTCACAAAGAACCTATTTAAACTGGAAGTAAAAGTACTCATTTTACTTCCTTACACCCTAAGCTCCAATAAGTTTTTAAAAGCTTGGCGTAACTCTGTAGGAACAGCTTATGGCTAAGTCCAATACACCTGTACAGCTTCAGAGCAATTTTGTGTAGCATGCATCTCCAGAAAATTAGTATTTTGTACATTTATGAAAAGGGTGTACATACGAACCTGCCAAGGCCGATCCCAGTCAAGAGGAATAGGAAATGCTCCAAACCAAGCTCCAAGTACACTGCACACAGAAGTAATCTGTAGACTGCTTTCCCAGATGGACATAGCTCTGTAAAAAAGTGTGTTACAAGTTTTCAACAATAGCATGAAGTTACCATGGCAGAGAGTTAGATCAGATTTCTCCCAAAATTTTTGAGGCTATAAACAGATATAAAAATTCACATATTTGATAAATAGCATGCAGGTTTTTCCTAAAACATACAAACTATATGTAAAAATCTAAATTGCATATTTTAGCTATAATTACAATCTTTTTATACTACACTTTCAGAACATTTTTTTTTCTTGAGATGTTTACTGCAAAAGCTAATTTATTTTACCTGGAAACATTCCTATTGAGCTTGAAACACTGCTAGACTGAGCAAATAAATCTATCTCAATAACTGTGTTCACTGCAGGGAGAGGAAGACGTGAAAGGGTACTGTGGGATTGTACAGAAAAGCACAAGCACAGTTACAAGGGACTCTGGTGCAGACATATTTGATGACTATGACAATTCAAAATTTAAAATAGAAATCCACTATGAGAATATTTCAAAATAAGTTTCCATCAACTGAAAAGAAACACTGCAAGTAAATGTAACTGCACACTGGAGCCCTTTGGTAGCAGTGCATCCAAGTTCAAGTACACTGGCTGCAGGATAAATTTTTTGCACACTAAAGAACTCTTACACTACCAGTCATGGCACATATTGTAAAAGACGTTAAATTATTTCAGCTCTCAGTTCATAGCCTTCTACCACTACTGATTTCAAAAGTTTTTGAGAAGTTGGATTTCTGTTTAACAGATGAGCACTTATTATCATCAATGTACCAACCGATCGCTCTGCTTTGCTCAGGCCACGAACATTTGGGTACTTGGTACCAATTAAGGAACGAGCAACGGAAGTTCAGAACACAGTAGGGCACAGTTCCAAGAGAGGAGAACCAGGCTAGAATCCCTGCTCCAAATCAGTACAGTAGGAGATCTGAGTTTTAAGTTTGCTACATCTCAGATTATAAATATACACCTAGCTTCAGGTAACACAGGAAAAAATATGTGCATTTTTATGGCTCGAAGACTACATGCATAGTAAACTCTGAACTCTGCATGTGCTGTTTAGGTTGCATGACATGAACACTTGGTTTTGAAGAGAATAAAATTTCTGACTTCACTTCTGAGTAGACATTGCTGCATTTGCTATTGACCAAACAGCTCACAAGTTTAAAGCAAATATTTTTCGATGTTTGCAAAAAGAAGTCTTGCAGACTACAGTACTGACAGTGCAAGGTTGACATTTTGAGCAGAACTGTTTCTTCTACAATAACACAATCCTTTTAACTTAGAATACTCCAGTTCACAATTCTACTAGTTCGAAATTTTTTTTCTTGAAGAGAAAAGTCCTGATGTAACTGTAAAACTGTTTAGGACTCTGCACATAGAAAATTCTTGTGAATTATTTTCAGAAGCTGAATAATTGAGCAGAGAGATGTAAGGCAGAATGAGGAAGAGAACATTCACTACAGCCTCAAAGCAGCGAAAGAGACAACAGAATACACCAAGGAGTGACTGAGGTACAGTTATACCTCACAAGACATCTTGTGTGTGTGGCAGATTCACCAGAGACTGCTGTACCATATGGAGATATCAGACTGAGTCCAAAAGCAAAACAACAGAATTAGCAAGGCACTGTGCCCAAGTGAAAAACAGCCATTGGCAGTTTGGCAACTATTTCAGCTGCTAATTGAACCACTCTGCAGCATGGACTGGCTACCCAAAGACAACCTGACTTGTCCTCCAGCATTATCCTGAAGGAGCAGTGCTTCCATTACTCACTTTTCTTCATGCAGTTATGCCTCTTGGGATTTTTGCAGGTATTCTTTAAACCACCTCATAAACTCCTCATTTGCATGAGGCTAACAACTGCAGCAATGTTTACAAACTTTGCATTTTCCAGGTTTCTTTCATTTTAAACTCTGATAATCCCGCACAAAACTAGCAATGTTTAAGATAATAAATGAACACTAGTGGCAGAAAGGTCTTTTGAATACTAAAGTAATTATTTAACCCCTTTAAAAAATACAGTATGTTCAGTTCAGCTCTAAATAATGTTTGAATTAAGAGGTTAGCTGACATAAAATAATCTACTGAGACAGCTCCTTCATAGACAAGATTTGGAATTCTTGGCTGCAGCAAGACTAAATACTAAGCAGTCCTTGGTGTGTGATGATGCCCACATTTACAAGGGACATTTCAAGTCGGTAAGAGTACGCAGTTCACAAACAAAGTGATAAAATAGGCATAATGAAAATTGGAAGGAGCCCTAACATCATGGTTTTATACTATTTTTTGGCAATATCCAAATAAAATCTCTTTTCTACCCCGGTGACTCCTTATAATGGCTATTATACCAAAAAATTTCAATACAATTTCTCAGAGCAGTGACTTGAAATTAACAGTCTCCAAAAGGAGAGAGAAAAAAAAGGCAATTAAACTGATTTCTTAAAGACTTTTATGCAGGAGACTATTTCAGCTAAGTTACTGACACACTATTTCAGTAACAGCCACATGCTGCCACTAATGCTGATAACCCTTTCTGTAGCTTTTACTTCCCTCTAACTGCTCACAGAGCACATGACAGCATATGATCAGTGTCACGACACTGACATCAGTCACAACTCTAGATGTCAGGATAAGAAGTCCAGAGATGCTGGCATGGGCCCACCCCTTTCCAAATGCAGAATTAGTGAAAAGGGCCCTACAGAATGGAAGGGTTTGTGATGTAGAATACACAGACTTACTTTTCTCACACATTCTATGTGCACATAGGCTTACGGTTACGGAAGTCTAAATTGCATTCACGTACTTTTAAAACACATTCTTTTTTCATACTAAGTTGTACACTAAATCAGACTTTCAAGCTTACTGCTCCAGTGCAATTCAATTCCCTTAACTCTACTTTCAAGGCAAGCAGCTCTGTTGATTTTACCTAGCCATCCTTTTCTTCCATTTAACCAGTCCCACCTCATTCCACATGGCTCAGTTAGAGACAACCTTTTAATACATCATGTCTACACTCATCTCATGCCCAGACCTAAGATGTTCCAATTTCATGGGGTCAAATGAAAAAACACAGGATTATTTTTAAATGAGCAGCTTGCTAAAATCCATAAAAAATTTGTTACAATATTTCTTTGTAGTCTATTTTCCCTCAAATGTAAACAAACATCATTAATAATAGACATTTTACTCAGATAATGTCACATGGCTCACTAGTATGAAGTACTTACAAGTCCTCACAGCAAAAGTGTCAAAACAAGACAACTGTTTCCTATGAAATAATAGTGCTGAAATAGCGTTAAGATCTAAACTAAGAAAGAAAGGAATTGACAGGCATTCAAAATCTACCTGGCACAGACTGGTACTGTCAAACATCTGTTACTTCAATTCAGCTGTTATGTCCAGTTGCAAAACCTCCAAAGACGACTTAGTGAATCAGCAATGATTTATTTTGGCCAAACAACTCCTTGCTTTTATTATGGTATATTTAACTCTTCCACCGAAAAAAACCAAGTGCAAATGACTTGAATAAGGACTCAAGGTATTTTTCAGTAAGTTGAGAACTGAGATAAACCAAAATTCAATACCTGAAAGTCTAGCTTTGTCCTTCTCTACAGGAGTGCAAACCAAAAATAATTCCATATAATTCCAATAATTCCAGGTCAGCAGCATAATACAACTTTTAAGTCTCTTTTGAGATGAGACTTCACTACTACGAACTATTAAAAGGGAATGAATAGTAAAATCTAATTAACTCTCAAGCATATGTGAAGCCTCTTTATGTTTCAGTGTCACAGTCTTTCAACCATGCTATTATTTATGGAATGAAAAAAGGAAGAAGAAATGGAAATCTTCTGAAAAATACATTATCCTTACATGCTAATACATGCTAATGCCATGGCTGTCACCGGAGGTGAAAAATGCGGTTAGAAGGCTCGTTTTACTTCAAACATACTCCTGAAAGAATTAACGCTTGAGAATTCTGACCCTGAAAACAGCTCTCTTTGAAACTGGAAAAAGAGCATGGGTTAAGATTACATACTTAAGAACACAGTAATTATGTATCATTTTCAACATTATATTCAAGTTTAAAACAGTGCTTGTTTTGGCTTTCTATTCCTGCTTTAAAAGTTGTATTTACAAATGTACTACTGGATCATGTGCAAGATTCTCCATGCACAGCTCAGTGTCAGGTCTCCCCTTTATTTGACAACCACCATATAGGAATGCACAATGTTTTTACTCCAGTACAGTATGTGCTGGAAACTTTACTTCCTTCAACACATATAAAGTGAGATTTAGCATCTGAACACCAAAAATAAAAAGCCATTTTACCAAATCAGTGTCTTCAAATAAATCTATCTTTGTCAGAAAAGCTTTTATTTGTCTGTAATCACAAATACAAAAACCACCCATCATTCAGGAAGCTTCTTTTTCTTTACAAAAAAATTCATTATATATTGTTTACATCAATTCTGCCCGTTTCCAGAGAAATATCAGAAACTTTAGATTAGAACTTACCCATTTTTACTAAATACCCGTATCCATGCCTGTACGTTTGGTCCGAGCAAACACAAGCACTGTAAAGTAGTAAAGGTAGACAGGAGAACTGCAAACAAAAATGTCTCAGTCACTGACCTACAAAAAAAAAAGATATTACAAAATTAAGTGAGGTGGTTGCTAAGAGTCCTAAGATTTAGGAAGATTCTAAGAGTCCTAAGATTTAGGAAGAAAAAAGCCCCTCTAAGTCAACTTGTGAAAACACATGTACTTTCTTAAA
Organism: Rhagologus leucostigma; assembly: GCA_013397725.1. NCBI lineage: Eukaryota > Metazoa > Chordata > Aves > Passeriformes > Rhagologus > Rhagologus leucostigma. The sequence goes on along the minus strand of VZTD01002396.1, from coordinate 2,951 downwards.
GCTCATGTACAGAATAAAATATTTTCATCTTACTCTGTAGAATAGTAAAGGAAGCTGGAAAGAGTTCTTCTGTTATCTCAAGAGTGAAATGTCGAAATTTTTTGAAATGCCTGATACCTATAACATTTTTTAAAAACCACAGGTGTACCTCACATAGATCATTAGTTCTAAATTGAAGTATGCTTGGATATTTACTTCATAATTCCATTTATTTTTCCAGTTTGGTGTTATGATAGCAACCATGAAATCAAACTACATGATACTATTATTAGTCAGTAACTTAGTCTATCTCTCAAAAACCAGGTTGCTTCATACTTTTTTTTTAAACTTTTCTAAAAGTTAAAACACTAATATCAAAAGGATGAAAGATATGCAAGATGTGTGGTTTAGAATCTTATGGGGAAAATGACTAAATGAAACTCCAAAAAATGTTTGTGCCCATATGTTTACCATTAATATTAAACTAAAAGGAGTTGTTTGTAAGTGTTGTGCAATTTTTATTTACAGAAATCTCCTTTAAGAGCTGGCTTCCAAAAAAACACCAACTGAACAAGCAAACAAAAAAAAAACCCCAACAACAAGAGAAAGCTAAACCAGCCACCCTTCGACCCCCAGCTAGGAGCTTATCCCTTAACTTCCAGTGTACCAGAAAATACACAAGTACTTATACCAACATCTGCAAGGAGAGCTGCCCCTTAGAATGTTTAGAGAAAGAGAGGGTCTTCTGACTTACTCTATGAGAGGTGCTCCATAAAGAACAATAATCGCATGAAATAGTATGCAAGACATGAAAAAGTATATACAGCATTTTAGAAATCTGGATATCTAAAAAAGAGCAATGAAATATCAGAATCATGTTTCAAAACAGAACATAAGTAACACATACAGTCTCTATCTTATCAACAGCATTGTACGCTAATTACTTCTTTAATTTCAGCTACAGCACAATATAATAGCATGGCATATTTCAAAACAGTTTTCCATATATTAATATTTTAAATAATTAATTTAAGAAGATCACACTCCATCTAAAACGTTTTTCATGTACCCCATTAAACCGGGCAAACATACAAAAAATATAACCAGAAATGACAAGATAAACAGAAGTCATTTTATTGGATATTTTTACATTTCTGTTTTACATCTGTCATGTCCATTCATTAAAAGGCAATGCTCACAAAAAGTGAAAAAATATTTCAAAGAAAGAAAACATACAATGTAAAAAAATCTGCAGCATAGAGAATCAAAATTACATTAACAAAAACTACATTTTGAACTTGGCATCTTAAATTCTGAATATATTTGAGAAATATCCATAACTTTCTATAAGTCTGCAAAACACATAATTTTCTATGAACTTAAACAACAGTTTCTGGGTACTCACTATATCATGTAGAAGCAAAAACACTTGATAAACAGTTCTGGTTAGGTCTGTTCTGATCAGGTCACCAATGCAAATCCATAACTTCCCTTGAACCCTTATTTTTCTATATTTATTCCTTATGCTAGGCTGGGATGAAATCTCAACTAGAACATGAAGTGTGCTTCATTTTTGAATCGCAGATGGTTAAAATACTTGCTTGCCATCATGGTTTCATACGTTTCACATCCTCCTCAGTCAGCAAAACTGCACAGAAGCTTTGCATACAAAGATACTGCTCTCAGGGATGATTGCCTAAATGTTCAAGAACCACCTCAGAGCACTGCATCTTGTCTGGCTCAGCAAGTCAGGAGGGCAAGACTATCTACCTGACTTCAAAACTCTGGGGTATTCCCCTGCTGGGCAAGTCGTGTGCTGCTCCAAAATCACTGTGTTCAAAAGCATTTCATTGCGATTCATACCTTTAACGCTCCCTGTTGGAAACTGTAACTACAAGAAGTTTCTCCCAACTTCAGATTCTTCTCTATGCAGATTTCATCACACAAGGAAATCCAGCCATTTTAATATTTTCCATACGATTTTTTAAAATTGTTTAAATGTAATGTAGTATCTCTTTTATGTCTCAGATTCTGAAAAATATTTTTTTTCCTTTAAAGTTATTACAAACTTACAACTACACACGATAAACGTGTGATAACATTTCTTCTTGGTATATCCACTTATCAAGAAGGTGAGTCAGGCGTGGACTACAAAATGAGTTCTGTGCCATTTCATTTTGCCAGGATTTGCCACCATGCAAATTCTTGGGACTACAAATAACATTGTATTGACGAGAAAAGGAAAGCATAGAATCACTCACCTGAACAGGTTATTTATAGGTAGAGACAGTTTAACATCATGAAAATACTGAAAAATTTGTTTCAAAAGGTGCTACACTCAACTCACTCATGGAAAATGAGAATTCACCACCAAAAATTGTCTTCTTTCTCATTTGATTATTTCAGAGAATTTGCTTCCCCTCTGTATTGTCTGGTAGCAATTTAAGAATTAAAAAAAATCTTACCTTGTGAGCAAAGGAACTTCTCTTAGGAGACTGACTTGGTTTAAGGACTAAGTGCAAGATTATATTAAGGGCAGCAACAGAAACAGAACAAACACACAGCCACGTGAGGTGCGTTCCCAGGACGCTGAATCCGTCCAGGAAGAAAGCCGGGACAACGGCGGCCAGGACGATGGACGCGGCGCAGAGGAGGTTGGCAGCCAGGAGCCTCCTGATCTCCGCCTCTCTCATGGTGTCCGGGCAGCGGCACCTGCAAGACACCGAGTCTCGCCCCGTCACCGACACACGGCAGCAGCGCCGCACGGCAGCATCCTCCCCAGTCGCGGGGCGCGGGGCAGAGCTCGGAGCGCAGGCCGGGGCCGAAGGTGAGGATTTTGGGGCAGGAGAAGATCGTTCGTTCAAAAACACAAACCCCGCGCGGGCCGCAGGCGCCGCTCGCGCCCCTTACCGCGGAGCGCGCGGCGCCGCCCGGCAGCGGAAGGCGGCGGGGCCCGACCGACGGCACTTCCG
>VZTD01002395.1:6255-30102 GCA_013397725.1 Rhagologus leucostigma | reverse complement strand
GCATGAGGGGTGTTTGAAGAGCAGCCTCACCACACCACGAGAGAAATCCTTCCTCTCAGCCCCTATGAGCACCACCAAGAAGGCCAAAACCAGGGAGGACCCCACACAGCCCATAACTCAGGAGACACCTCAGCCTATATCCACCCTTTCTCCACAATACATCTGCCCTGTCCCATGGTAAGCAGCCTCAAGGCACAGCAGGGAACAAGGAGGCAGGTCTGTGACAGGAAATCCCAGAGAACGATGAGGTGGAAGAGAAAGGGAAAGAGGAACAGGACTAGGAGAACATGGAAGAAGACAAGAAAGGGCTCAAAGCTCACCTTGTTCCCAACAAGATGGAGGTGAAGGAGTGGATGAGGGAATGAGGAGAAGGTCCTGCTTTTATACTGCTCCTGCACCGCCCCAGGCCCACAGTCACTGCACAGGGGCAGTAATTTTCCTACAGACTCATCTCTAAAGCAGACTGTCCTCCCTGATGCCCCAGGTTGTGTTTTGGTTTCTGTCAACGCTGCCATTTCATTTCCTCATTGCTGACATGGCCATTAGGCCACAGAGGATCTTTTGAAGTATTGGGATGAGAGGCCTGAGGGTTCCCCAAGCACGATCACGTCAGTACAGGCAGAAGATGTGCCCCCATCTGCTGGAGAGGTCTGTGCAGGCAGAGCACGTGGCTGTGTGGAAATATGGTGAGTGTTGTTACAAACCCCCGTGAGGAAACGTGGTCGTGTCTTCCCACCAACGCAATCCCCTCCTGACTACCTAAAGTCTTCCCTGAATGTGGGCATGCTGCATCCCTCTCCCTCCCCGCTGCCTCCCTGCTCAGGCCACGAGTCACTGGGCATTGCCTCCACAGGCAGGTTTGTGACATCGCTGGTTTCAAATGGCTTTGCCCAAGGAAATCTTCCCTTCAGGGACGACATTTCCTGGTTTATTTGGCAGAGTTGTCTCCTGCCATTGCCATCTCTGGGGGTCCCCAACCAGTGCTGTCAGCAGGCTTGTGGAAGGAGATTGTTGCCCTCCCTAAGCCTGTGATTCATGAAGAAGCCCTTTAGAGTTGGGTCACACTCTCCTCTCTATTAGAGGGGTCTGTTGGCTCTTGGAATAGCCCCGTATTCCTCCCTCTCTCCTCACCCCACGATGCACTTTGCCTGCACTTTTTGTACCTTAATCTGCAGGACACACAAGCACAGGCCACTTTTCCAATAAACACTGTGTAGTCCTGCAAGCATCCCNACAGGCCACTGTTCCAGTACACGCTGTCAGTGCTGAGAACACGTGTGACCTGGGAGAGAGCTGCCAAGCACCCTTTTTCCAGGGCCAGGATGGAGCTGCCCTTGCTGGAGGGGAATTCAGCCCTGCCTGGGACACAAGCCCGCAGACATCACTCACTCCTGGCTTGGCCTCACACCAAAAGGCTGACACACGGCCAACCCAAAACTAGAGCGTGACTTGTCACTGGTAGGGAGAGTCTACCCCAGGAAATGTGCCTACTGAAGGCATTCCCTTGCCCGCCTGGGATGCGTCCCAGCTGCCTCCATGTCTGCAGGGCAGGGAAGTGCATCAGCCCTTGGTGTAGTCTCAGAGCAGGTTTTGTACCCAGGGCGCTTCTGAGAGCATCCCCTCCCTGAGCATCCCCAGGCATGTGGCACTGCAGGATCCTGCCAGGCCTCAATCCTTTGGGTAACTCCACTCCTTTCCCAGGAAAACCATCTTCAAGCACTGGGCTGTGCCCAGACCCCACAGCTCCAGGCAGCCCCAAAGGCCACTGCCCTCAGCCTGACCGGCTTGGCAGTGCTGGGCTGTTCTCAGCACTGACAGTGTGTATTGGAAAATGGGCAGGACTTTGTGTGTCCTCCAGGTCAGGGTGCAAAGGGCGCAGCCAAAGTGCATTGTGGGGTGAGGAGAGGGGGAGAAAGAAGGCGATGTCCCAAGAGGCAACACATCCCTCAGGCAGTGAGAGGAGAGGCACCTGAGGACTTGTTGAGTAACCAAGGGGTTTTCAGAGGACAGTGCTCTCCTTCCACAAGCCTGCTGACAGCACTGGTTGGGGACCCCCAGAGATGGCAATGGCAGGAGACAACTCTGCCAAATAAACCAGGAAATGTCGTCCCTGAAGGGAAGATTTCCTTGGGCAAAGCCATTTGAAACCAGCGATGTCACAAACCTGCCTGTGGAGGCAATGCCCAGTGACTCGTGGCCTGAGCAGGGAGGCAGCGGGGAGGGAGAGGGATGCAGCATGCCCACATTCAGGGAAGACTTTAGGTAGTCAGGAGGGGATTGCGTTGGTGGGAAGACACGACCACGTTTCCTCACGGGGGTTTGTAACAACACTCACCATATTTCCACACAGCCACGTGCTCTGCCTGCACAGACCTCTCCAGCAGATGGGGGCACATCTTCTGCCTGTACTGACGTGATCGTGCTTGGGGAACCCTCAGGCCTCTCATCCCAATACTTCAAAAGATCCTCTGTGGCCTAATGGCCATGTCAGCAATGAGGAAATGAAATGGCAGCGTTGACAGAAACCAAAACACAACCTGGGGCATCAGGGAGGACAGTCTGCTTTAGAGATGAGTCTGTAGGAAAATTACTGCCCCTGTGCAGTGACTGTGGGCCTGGGGCGGTGCAGGAGCAGTATAAAAGCAGGACCTTCTCCTCATTCCCTCATCCACTCCTTCACCTCCATCTTGTTGGGAACAAGGTGAGCTTTGAGCCCTTTCTTGTCTTCTTCCATGTTCTCCTAGTCCTGTTCCTCTTTCCCTTTCTCTTCCACCTCATCGTTCTCTGGGATTTCCTGTCACAGACCTGCCTCCTTGTTCCCTGCTGTGCCTTGAGGCTGCTTACCATGGGACAGGGCAGATGTATTGTGGAGAAAGGGTGGATATAGGCTGAGGTGTCTCCTGAGTTATGGGCTGTGTGGGGTCCTCCCTGGTTTTGGCCTTCTTGGTGGTGCTCATAGGGGCTGAGAGGAAGGATTTCTCTCGTGGTGTGGTGAGGCTGCTCTTCAAACACCCCTCATGCCTTGACCTCGCATTCTTTCTCTGCCAGGTGCACCTGCAGCCCCAAGACATGTCCTGCTACACCCCGTGCCGGCCCTGCCAGCCCTGCGGCCCCACCCCGCTGGCCAACAGCTGCAACGAGCCCTGTGTCCAGCAGTGCCAGAGCTCCACCGTGGCCATCCAGCCCTCGCCCGTGGTGGTGACCCTGCCCGGCCCCATCCTCAGCTCCTTCCCACAGAACACCGTGGTGGGATCCTCCACCTCGGCTGCCGTTGGCAGCATCCTCAGCTCTCAGGGAGTGCCCATCAACTCCGGGGGCTTTGGCCTCTCGGGCTTGGGCAGTGGCCTCTGTGGCACGAGGTGCTTCCCCTGCTAAAGCTGCTCCCCGCACTGGAGCCTCCACCTGCACCCCCCTCTTTTCCCTCTTTTGACTCATTAAAGCTCTGCTGCATCCCAGCCCGTGCCTTTGTGTCATCCTTTGCCCTGCAGACCCTCTCCCAAGGCAGAGAGGTTTCCCAGGGGTGTTTCTGGGAGGGGGTTGTTGGGGCTGGTTTTGCACTGCTTGTCCACACAGGCTGTATTGGCTGTGCTCAGTGTGCACGGAGTGACCCTCTGGGTTCTGAGTTTCTCTGCCTCTTTGGGTCAGGATAGAATTTCCCTACATTGTCCAGGGACAAACATTCACTTTGTTTGCACATTTTTCCTCTCAACACTGTGACACAAATACCCAGCAGCGAATTGTTACCGACCAGACAGAGGTACTGGATTCCCTTCAGACTCCAGCACATCCCATCCTAACGCAGGCTGTTCTCAAAAGGAGGGACACAGTGCCGTGGGCTGCCTTCTCACACATCCCTGTTATCACGGGATCATAGAATGGGTTTGGTTGGAAGGCACCGTTAAGGTTTATCCAGTCCAACCCTGGTGCTGTGGACACAGATATCTGTCACTGCATCCCATAAGGTTTGAGCAAACCTGACCTTGAACCCTTCCCAAGATGGGACACCCCATCATTCTCTAGGCAACATTTCCCAGTCTCTTACCAGTCTCATCATAGTAAAACTCTTCTTTATGTCCCATCTGTATTTATCCTATTTGAGTTTAAAACTGTTGCTCCTTGTCCAATCACTGCAGGCCTTGAGAAAACTTCTCTCTCCAACTTCCTCATTCATCCCCTTTACATATTGAAAGGCTGCAATAAGGTCTCCCCAGAGCCTGCTCTTCTCCTGCCTCAAAAACCTCAACTCCCTCCAGCCTTTCTCCACAGCAGGGGCAATGCATCCCTACGATCATTTTTGCAGCCCTTGTCTGGAGCTGCTCTCACGGGTCCATGTCTGCTTTGAATTGAGGATTCCAGACTGGATTCTGGGCTCCAGGTGAGGTCTAACCAGAGCAGATAAGAAGTGGAGAATCCCCTGCCTTGACCTGCTGGCCATGGTTCTGCTTGCACAGCCCTGGACCTGATGGAATTTCTGAGCTGCAAATGCACACTGCTGGCTCGTGTCCAGTTTTCAATCTCCAGTGTCCCCACGTCTTCCTTAAAGGTCTGCTCTGGGTCCTTTCTTGTCCCAGGCTGTTGTGATCTTGTGGATTTCCTCAACGCAACTTTCCTGGGAGAGTTTCTGGAGGGAGGGAGGCAGGGAGAGGCAGCGGGTGTGGGCTGAGGGTCTCACAGGGCTGTGCAGGAGCATCTGAGGGAGAGGAGCAGCTGAACTGCTGCAGGACACAGCTGGGCACGGGGACACTCGTCCTCACAGCGTCCAGATTTGGAGTTGGCTTTGTAGTAGCCAACCCTGTCACATCCTTCAGTCTCTGAAAAGCAGGGCCCAGATCAGGTGCTGCTGTGGTAACACCATCAAAACAGGAGGAACTGCCAGGAGTGTTCTTGGACACCAAGGATTGTCATCGACATCCTGGGCTGTAAGAGCACGACTGTCAACAGGATATCGATGGGAGCAAAGATCTCACTCTGCTCAGCACTCCCCAGATGGCACCAAGCATGCTGTGCTGCCTGCTGGACTGTAACACAAAGAAATCCTCAGCAAGGGAAGTGAAATACCTGAAGATTGGCCAGGTTAGTGAGTGGGCTGGAACATCTGCTTGTGGATGAGAGACTGAGGACACAGGCTGTGCTGACAACAGAGGAGAGAAGGCTTTGATGGGAGAACTAAAAGAATCCTTGGAGCATCTGAATGGTCGCTGAATGGTGTCAGGTGATTCTTGCAAGCACAGAGAGGCAGAGTAATTTAGAAAGGTCACACTTAATCTGAGTAATCAGTGCTGCATTAACATAATGAATTCAGTGTTGACAAGCATGGCAATACCACTTCCAACAACGCCTTCCCAGAACCACACAGCAACACCTCTCTGGCTGGACATGTTGGATGAGCATGTGCAGGGCAAAGGATGACACAGAGGCACGGGCTGGGATGCAGCAGAATTTAATGAGTCAAAAGAGGGAAAAGAGGGGGATGCAGGTGGAGGCTCCAGTGCAGGGAGCAGCTTCAGCAGGGGAGGCACCTCGTGCCACAGAGGCCACTGCCCAAGCCCGAGAGGCCAAAGCCCCCGGAGTTGATGGGCACTCCCTGAGAGCTGAGGATGCTGCCAACGGCAGCCGAGGTGGAGGATCCCACCACGGTGTTCTGTGGGAAGGAGCTGAGGATGGGGCCGGGCAGGGTCACCACCACGGGCGAGGGTTCGATGACGACGGTGGAGTCCTGGCACTGCCGGACACAGGGCTCATTGCAGCTGTTGGCCAGCGGGGTGGGGCCGCAGGGCTGGCAGGGCCGGCACGGGGTGTAGCAGGACATGTCTTGGGGCTGCAGGTGCACCTGAGACAGAAGGCAGGGGGAAACAGAGTACAGGGGTGAGTGAGGGGAGTCTGTTGGTCCATAATGATGGAGAAAAGCCAGAAGCAGAAAATTGCACAATGTTGTTTAGAGAGCCCCACCAGCCCCACTTCCTACTCAGCCCTGAGAAATCCCCCTAAGAGCGACCAGCCTCAGGGGCTCCTCCACAGCTCAGGAGACACTTCACCCAAAACCCAGCCTCTTCCATGCACATCATCTGCCCCTTCCCTCCCCCGTAACAAGAAGTTCTCAAGAACCCACATGGGATTAAAGCAAAGAATGGGATCAGAAAACTCAAAGGAAGAATAAAAGAAAGGGCTTCAGACTCACCTTGATCGCAAGGAGATGGAGGTGAGAGGAGTGAATGAGAGAGCGAGGAGAAGGTGCCCCTTTTATACTGCTCCTGCAGCGCCCCAGGCCCACAGGCACTGCACAAGGACAGTAATTTTCCAACACATTCACCTCCAAAGCAAAATATCCTCCCTAACGCCACACACTGTGGTTTGATTCCCATCAGCGGCGCCATTTCATTTCCTCATTTCTCACATGCTTGGTCTGTGTTGCAGCTCCTTTCACGTGTGCCACGCGAGGCCTGAGGATACCCGGGCTCGGAGCGTGTCCGTGCCGGCGCAGGATGTGCCCCCCGTGCCGGAGGGTCCCGTGCAGGCACGGGCTGCTGGCTCGGGCCAGTGCCTTGCCATTGTCGGCAGCTGCCTCTGCGGGGACAGGCCCAGCTCTGCCCTGCCCCGCACAGAGCAGCAGAGCACCCAAAGGCTCCTCTCCAGGCAGCACGTCCCGCCTGCTGCTCTCTCCTCCCTCTCACCTCACTCCAATGCCCACTGGCCACTGCTTCTCCACGGAAATGCCTTCCTCTCCCTTCGTCTTGATGCCCTTTGCTGATGTAGAGCATTTGCTGGGCTGTCTGAGTATTCCTGGGTTGGGCTTAGGGAAGCCAAGGCCCACCTGCAGCAGAATCAGCAAAGCTTGTGGGGGAAACAAGAAGATCTTCCACACAGGGCAGCAGCAAAAGGGAGGCTTGAGCCAAGGCTGACTGGGGCAGCCGTGCTGGGGGCAGGGGTTACAGGAAAGGGGAAGGTTCCCCAAGGCTTCTGGGCTTTGGTCTTTGCTGCCAACATTTCTTGTCACATGATCAGGCTCCTGATATTCCTCAGAAATACGGGCAGGGAAAACTTCCCCACAGCAGAGGAGGGGGATCAGCTGTAGGAACCTTTAAATAGACTGGACTGACATGAGTATGTGCAACCTGGTGATGGACACACGAGTCTTGGTGTCAGTGAAAACACCTCTAAACACCCTTTGGCTCGTGCTGGCAGTCAGGGAATGCAGCTGAGGACTGGGAGAAAGACAATGGGCATCCTGACTTCTAGCAGGACATGACTGAAATCTGGCTTGGCTGCAGGTCTCCAAGCGTTGTGGTGAGTGGGATGAAGCGCAGCTGGCAGAGACCCACTCTTGGTGCACTGCAGGGCCCAGACTGGGGCCAGCACTGTTTAACCCCTTTGGGCAAAGTCCTGCAAGGCTGGAGGAGAAACCCCTGCCCCACCATGGGCTGGGGAAGCCAAAGAACTTTGCAGTACAGGAAGGGGTCCTGCAGGGCATCATGACACAGTACTGGGCCTTTGTGGAACTGGCACCCGACAGCATCCAAGGCTGCATTAGGAAGGGGTTTGCTCTCCAGCTGTGGAACGTGATCCCTCTCCTCTGCTCCACAGTGCTGAGAAATCAGCTGCCACAAAGAGCAGTTGCCCAGTATGAGAGAGGCACAGTCATACTGGTGCAGGTCCAGCAAAGGGCCTCAGAGCCCGTGAGGTGACTGGAGCCCCTGGGACATGAGGCACTGCATGAGGTAGGGTTGTCCATCCCGGGGGAGAGGGGGCATCCGGGCACACTGCTCAGCAATGGCTAAAAGAGCTGTGGGAGGAGTCCAGAACACAGAGCCAGGCTCTCCTGAGTCCTCTCCAGAGAGGGGACAAGAAGAAATAGGCACACTGAAAATATGGGAAATTCCAGGGAAACATAAGAAAATATGTTCTTAGTGTGAGGGTAGTAAAGAACTTGCCTGCAGTTGACATGGGCAGGTTGTGGATTGTTCATGCTTGTAGGAATTCAGAGCTTGGCAGGACTTGGTCCTGAGCATTGTCTAAAGGCTGACCATGCTGTGCAGAGGGGCAGTGGGACTAGGTGATCTCCAGAGGTTCCTTGCAGTCTCATGGAGTCTGTCATGGGGAAAAAACAGTGATGCCTCTGAGAAGGAAGAACTTGATGTGAACACTGGAATCAAGGGCAGCCTTGGCTATCACACCAAAGAAAGTGGAGAGGAAGAGCTGGCGTCAGGGAGGAGATGAGTAGCAAGGTACAGCCCCTGGATGTCAAAAAACTTACACCTAGTCAGGCATCTGGCAGGTCAGGTAGCATGGAGGCACCTGTGAAATGCAAAAGAGATCAGAAAAGCTGGCAGCAGCTTAGGCACCCTGTGGTCAAGGATTAAGAAAGGTGCAGGAAAAACACAGGAAAGCAAGAGGAGACTCTGAGCATAGGGAGACGTGCTCAAGAGGGCCCTGGGTACAAAAACAGGTTACATCAAGGAGCACTGCACTTCCCTGCCCTGCAGACATGGAGGCGGCTGGGACGCATCCCAGGAGGGCAAGGGAATGCCTTCAGTAGGCACATTTCCAGGGAGAGACTCTCTCTACCTGTGGCAAGTCACGCTCTAATATTGGGTTGGCCGTGTGTCAGCCTTTTGGTGTGAGGCCAAGCCAGGGTGTGATGTCTGCAGGCTTTGTTCCAGGCAGGGCTGAATTCCCCTCCAGCAAGGGCAGCTCCATTCATGTACAGAAAAAAACATCTCCAACACTGGGCTGTAGCCAAGCCCAGAGCTCCAGGCAGCCACTACACACCTTGCCCTCAGCAGGGCCTTATTGCCTGCAAAAGAAGGTGGAAATCAATGTTACCATTTTTCCCTGGTGCCACCATCCCTTTCTTCCAGAGACTCCTCCAGCACATCTTCTGCCTGTACTGATGTATCCCTGCCTGGGAAATCCTTAGGTCTTTCATCTTGATACTTGAAAGGATCCTTGGATGCCTCATGATCACGTCAGGAATGAGGAAAAGAAATGGCCATGTTGATGGAAATAAAAGCACAGCCTGTGGCATTAGGGAGGATATTTTGCTTTGGAGGTGAGTCGGTAGGAAAATTACTACCCTTGTGCAGTGACTGCAGGCCTGGGGCAGTGCAGGGGCAGTATAAGAGAGAGCTCTTGTCCTCCTCACTCACTCATCCACTCCTCTTGCCTCAGTCTGCTTGAGAACAAGGTGAGTTGGGTCACTTTTCTCCTCTCCCTCCTCCTCCTCTTGCTCCTCATATTTTCCAGTGCATACCTGTCGCTTGGTCCTATGCTGCATCATGGGACTGCTCTCTCTGAGAGGTGAAATGTGAGAGAGCGTCACATGGAGGGAGGCTGGGGCTTTGCTGAACTGAGTGATGGTCTAGGCAGGAACTCTCTGAGACTGGTTACTCTTGGCAGGGAACTTGCGGGCTAAATGTGAGGAAAAACTGTGGGCATCCCTTCATCTCCAGCTCTTGTCTCCATCTTGGCTTGAGTCATGGTGTGGTGACAGGTTGCTCTTCAAACACCTCTCATGGTCTGCTCCTCAATATCCTCTGTGCCAGGTGCACCTGCAGCCCCAAGACATGTCCTGCTACACCCCGTGCCGGCCCTGCCAGCCCTGCGGCCCCACCCCGCTGGCCAACAGCTGCAATGAGCCCTGTGTCCGGCAGTGCCAGGACTCCACCGTCGTCATCGAACCCTCGCCCGTGGTGGTGACCCTGCCCGGCCCCATCCTCAGCTCCTTCCCACAGAACACCGTGGTGGGATCCTCCACCTCGGCTGCCGTTGGCAGCATCCTCAGCTCTCAGGGAGTGCCCATCAGCTCCGGGGGCTTTGGCCTCTCGGGCTTGGGCAGTGGCCTCTGTGGCACGAGGTGCCTCCCCTGCTGAAGCTGCTGGGGAAGGAACCCAGGCACGCACAGGATGGAACCGCCCTGGGGACGCAGCCTTGGCTTGTTGCTTCCCGAGGGGCTGAGCCACCCCAGCAGCCCTCGCAGAAGGACGGGGCCAGCCTGGGCTCTCGGGAAGCACGGCCCATCCCTGCCTGTGCCCTCTGCCCCTCTCTGCTTTCCCTCCTGTGTCCTTGTGCCCTTGTGCTCCCCTGGGCTGTGAGCCGCACTCGGCCAGCCTGGGGAGGAGCTGCTGGCCCTGCTCCCTCTCTGGATCAGGGAGAGGGACACCTGCTGGGGCACAGATTCCCTTCTGTCCCTTGTGCTCTCTGCACTGGGACCTCCAGACAGAACAACCTCATTTCTGTCTTTTGTCTCATTAAATTTCAGCTGCATCTCAGCCCGTGTGTCTGTGTCGTTCTTTCCTCTGAAAGGTTCTCTTGCAATATGCCCAGGGGAAAAGATGTTTTTAGGGGCTGTTTTTGTGAGGGTGTGCTTGGGATGAATATTCAGTGATGGATAACAGCATTGTATAGGGTCTACACAGGATGGAGTTCAATTTCACCAAATTAACCCTTCTACTGGTTCTTTGCAGCTGGATCTAGAATGGTGCTGATAACACAGAAGTATTTTGGGTTTTTCTGAAAAGTGCTTGCCCAGTGTCAACCCTGTCCCTCCACCCTCCTCTGCAAAAGGCCATGAGGGTGGATGTGGTCAAGAGGCTGGGAGAGGACACAGCCTGGCCGCCCTACCCGCGCTGACCAAAGGGATATTCGATACTCTATGACACCATGGTCAGCAAAAAAGGCTGAGAGAAAGGAGGAGGAGGGTGGCAGGGGAGCATTCATTAGCAGATTGTTTGTCCAGGAAGAAACTGCTAAGTGTACTGTGTTCCTGCTTCCCAGGAGTGGCTGGACATTGCCTGTTGATTGAAGGTGTTTATAAAACTTTTTTTTTTTTGCTGTGTTTTTGCAGTCTTTCCTTGCTTTTCTTCATTAAACTGCCTTTATCTCAATACACAGTATTTTAATTTTATCTTCTCCCGCCATACTCTCTGAGAAGAGGCAGTGAGAGAACATTTTGGTGGGCACCTGAGGGCCAGGAAAGATGAGACTGTGCTGGGGAAGCTATCTTGTGGGGAGGATGAGCAAATAGACCTCTCCCTTCTCATCCATGAGTGATGCAGGTTGTTTTGTTGTGCGGGCTCACAAAGTCCTTTTTCATCTTAGTGTGAGGTATTTAAAAATACTAATTACTGACTTAATGTGTTTGAGGTATCCGGTGTCAGAGTGGTGTAAGAAGAGAGAATTTTTTGGTGTGGTGACAGTGAAACATGTCCTGAGGCAGCTGGCCCCTGCGTGGCAGCTTTTAACAAAACACTGGAGCTTGACCTGTGCTATCAGAGCGGTCCAGACAAGGGCCCAAATCACTTCTGAGAATGTCACGATTGAGTCATGCATCCACACTACATTCAAGAACACAGTAGTTGAGGCAAGCACCAAAATCACACATGAGAACACCAGGGCTGACTACCAGACTGTAGCCAGGAGATCAGTGGGGTGATGATCCCACCCCGCTCAGAACTCAGCTGAAGGCATCTAGAATACTGTAGTGAGTTTTGGGGTCTAATGAGAGAAGGGCCAGAAGGAGCACGCAGGGAACTACAGGCCTGTCAGTCTGACCTTGGCACCAGGGAGGTTACAGAGCAGATCGTCTCGAGCACAATTGCATGGCACGTACAGGACAGCCAGGTGATCAGGCCCGGTCAGAATGTCTTTATGAAACACACACCACACTTGGCTAACGTGATCTCCTGTGACAAGATTACTCACTACGTGGATGAGGGAAATGTTGTAGAAGTTGTTTACCTGGACTTTAGTAAAGTCTTTGACACCATTTCCCTCCAAATTTTCTTGGAGAAACTGACTGCTCATTACTTGAATGAGGGTTATATTCACTGTGTTATAAATAAAAATGGGGAATTCGTGCTCAAATACGTAATATCGAAATATGTGCTAAAGTTAAGTTGTAACCAATATTAAAACGAACAGAACTTGCCCAGGGAAAATTGTAACCTCGACCGGGAACTGATTTGCATCCCAAAAACAGAGCTACAGAGAATGACGGCTCATCAGGAAAGAATTAAGCTGGCTCCTGATATTTACATTTTCAAGGAGAACTTCCCTGCAGAACTGATTACCTATCTACGAAAATCCCCTCCCAGCTCAGGTGCTAACGACCGGATCGGGAACCAATATATGGAACATCATGAGCCATCAGATAACATCCTCTGGTGATGAGACATTAATCAAGAACAGGGTATGTTTTGTCCACCTCAGTTTCATGAATGTACTTCATGAATATGCTGATTGGCCAAAATAGTACCCAAGATCCGGACTTTATGGGAAAAACTGTATAAAAGCAAGCTGTTGGAAGTAGTTGTTGTGAACAGAGGGAGGTCTGATGCGATAGAGGTCAGACCTGTGTTCACCCAGTTCCAATCCCGGGCTTGGCACTGTCTCCTTTTCAATCGTGGCATTGCGTGTTCGAACTCTCGGACACGAAATAAATTTTATACTTGTTTTATTTTTAATTGGGTGTAGTTATTTATTACAACTGGATAAAAATTTGGCTTTATGGCCGGGCTCAGAGAATGGTGATGCATGGAGTTAAGTCCAGTTGATGGCCAGTCACTAGTGGTGTTGTCATGGGCTCAGTATTTGGTCCAGTTCTGATTAGTATCTTTATGGATGACCAGGACGAGGGGATCAAGTGCACCCACAGTAAATTTGCAGATGACTCCAAGTTGGATCCTGTTGATCTTCTAGAGGGTAGAAAGGTTCTACAGAGGGATCTGGCGAGGCTGGATCAGTGGACCGAGGCCGACTAAATAAGGTTCAACAAGAAGGGGGTGGATCCAGCCCTTGGGTCACAACAATCCCCTGCATCACTGCAGTCTTGGGGCAGAATGGCTGGAAAGCTGCCTGCGGGAAAGGACCTGGGGGTGCTGGTTGACAGCAGTGGAACATGAGCCCAGGTGAGACCAGGTGGGCAAGAAGGTCAATGGCACGTGGCTTGTAACTGCAATAGTGTGGCCAGCAGGACCACGGCAGTGATTGTCCCTCTGTGCTGGGCACTAGTGAGGCCGCACCTTGAGTCCTGTGTCCAGTTCAAGGCCCCTCACTGCAGGAAAGACACGGAGGTGCTGGAGCATGTCCCGAGAAGGGAACAGAGCTGGGCAAGGGTCTGGAGGTGAGTCCTGTGAGGAGTGGCTGAAGGAGCTGGGGGTGTTTAGCCTGGAGAAAAGGAGGATCAGAAGGGGACCCTATTGGTCTCTGAAACTCCCTGAAAAGAGATTATAACAACATAGGGATCGGTCTTGTCATAAATAAAGCAACGAGTTGGCTTTCGCATCCATGAGATGGCGAATAATTAGTTTGAAGTTGTTAATGTTATTAGTACATGATTGGGTTAAGTAGTCCCTAAAGTTAAGAGAGTTTATAGTGTTATATTCTTCATTAGTACAAATGTTTAAAAGCTAAATGTTATTTTGATGTTTTAATCCAAGTTTTAAAGTTCTGACTGTATTACATAACCCTGTAATATTTCTGGAATTAATGTGCAAGTTGAGTTGTGTTGCAGCAATGGAAAGAACCTCACATTGATGCCATGATTTTTTGCTTTTTCATATACCCCTCTCATATACCCGTCCACATACCCTTTTACACAGCTTTGCATGTATCCTTAGTGCTTTTAGCCCACACACTTGTAATTCCCCAGCTCTGATAACCAGCTGAGACCCAAAGTTCCGTTAAGCCAGGAGACCGAACATCTTGGCAACCCCGAAGTTGGGTCAGAAAGCCCCAGACACCAAGGTCCTCTCCAGAACACATTCTGTAAACCAAGATAGGCCCATCTAGGGTGAAGGTTCCTCAGGACAGGGGCTTCTCTTGAGCCTCTCATTGGGGAATCTTTGATAGATATGCTAATTTGCAAGGTCTATAACTGTATACACGAATTATCATGTGTGTGCATCTTGGGGTAGGCATCCTGGTGTGCATCTTTCGGGTGTGCACTTTCGGTGTGCATTCGGGGGTGCTTTCTACCTGGATGTGGTGCACCAGAGGATCCTTAAATAAATACCGAGGTAAAACCCTTTTTCCCCTCTACCTGTGTTTGGCTTTTAATTCTAAGCCCAGGGAAAGGCATCAACCTGTTGCCAAGGAGCTATATTTAGGAGGCCAGCTGAGAGCCTGTCACCGAGCTCCATGCAAACCATGAATTTTAATGCAAGATTCTCCCGCCAAAAATCCGGATGACATCATGTAGAGACTGCGCCCCTAGCAGCAAGCGAGACATTGGTTAAAGGACCTTACATCATGCCCTAACCTAGAGCCAATGATTTGGACTTTGAAAGGACTCAACCAATCACCCCTTACCTTGGAGGTGGGACAGTGGGCGGTGATGCGAGGCACCAGAGGGATATAAAACCCTTGTCACAGACCACAGACTGCTCTTTTTTCTCAGGATTAGCCCAGGCAAAGCCTGGTGCTGTGGGTATTAGGCCTGCTTGTTAAAAGACCTTGCTCAGGACTAGCCCAAGCAGAACCCAGTGCAGTGGGTCTTTGCATTGGGTTTATACCCGTATTGGCTCTAAGGGTCTTGATCGCTGTGAACCCAGGTAAGTTTTTTTTTGATTAGTGAATGTGGCCGTGTTGTACAATAAATTAGATTTTAAAATTCAAATCGAGTGTGGCCTCATTCCTGACAGTCTCTTCTCCCAAGTAACAAGTGATAGGATGAGAGAAAATACCCTCAAGTTGCACGAGGGGAGATTTACATTGGATAATAGGAAAAATTTCTTCACTGAAATGATTGCCAAGCATGGCAACAGGCTGCCCAGGAAAGTAATTGAGTCATCATCCCTGGAGGTATTTAAAAGACATGTAGATGCAGCACTTTGTGATATGGTGTAGTGGTGGGTGTGGCAGTGTTAGATATGTGGTTGGGCTAGATGATCTGAAGGCCCTTTCCAGCCTAAATGATTCTATGATCCTATAAAAGACTTTGGCCAAGTGGAGCAAGTTGAGCAGAAGAGGGACTGGATGGTGAGGGGGTTGGAGTACTTGATTGAGGAGGAAGGATAAGGAAATGGGGCTTGCTGAGTGTGGAGTAGCGAATGCTTTGTGGGACACCTAAAACCATCTGTGGAAAGATGGCTAGGGGCAAAATCTGAGGAAACTGGGGTGTTGTATTCACGTTCTAACAGAAGTTATAATGGTACAGAAATTATAGGGTAAAATACAGTTGTTGCTCCCTGGATAGAATGCGGTTGGCAGCGCTTGAAACCCATTCCACAATGATTCCCCACACCCGCAATCTGCAACCACAGCACCTGCTAAGGGGATGGAGTGGAGGGTGGAGCGGAGTGGAGACACCACAGCCAGGCTCTGTCGGAATCCTTGCAGGGAGGGGAACTCCATGGCACTTTGCAGCCCATGAACTGCTCAGCACCTGCCAGCCAGGGAGAGAGATGTCCTGCTGCTGAGCCAACAACTGGGGCAAAGCCACTCTCCTCGGATGAACTTGTTTCATTACAGTCTAATTGTAATATTAATGCACAACTCCCTCCCAAATTTCCCTGCCCCTGAGGTACAACCTCCCCTCACTGGGCACGGGCTCTGTGTTCTTTTTGGCTGTACCTTTAAAGCAAAGCGAGAATTTTATACTCATCATCAACAAAGGTATGTACGACTAGAATCACTCAAGCTCCACCTAAACATAAATAAATAAAAGTAAGTGGAGAATGGGGAAAAAGTTAGGGAAGACACCATTGTAACTTGTGGGATGAGTGGACGGGCTGAACCCGGGGTGCTTACGGGATAAGAACCACACTCTGTGCACGCTGAATACTTTTATTGGGGATTAGAGCTTGGCTGTATATTTCTTTGAATACATTTTTGCTGTCAGATACTATTACTGGCAATCCTCGAACCTTGACCTGTCACAATTTTATATTAATAAGAGTATTATTCTGTAAACTGTCATTGTCAGTCCTTCACTGGTGTTTGCAGTCTCCAGTGGTGGGGACATACTCGAATGCAGTGGAAGACCCACTAAGGGGTCAAAAAGTGGGAAGACCTGCTGAGGGGTCTCCCTTACGCTGTTGGTGTTTCCCTGACTGGGTCAGTCGAGCTGCCCTCGGATCCAGCTCAGGACAGCAGGGTCCCCCTAAGGGGACTCTGACAGAATGGTCGGGCACGAGGGTCTCAGCTTTCCTGGGACACTGACAGACAAATCAAACACTAAGGGTCGAGGAAATCTCCCTTTTTCACATGACAGCATCTCTGATGTAGCTCTAGTCACTGAACTGTGTTGAATCATTCTATTCAGCCCTAGATAGGTAGAGAAGTTTGAAAAGCAGAGGATCACCCGCTAAGCACAGTCAAAGCAATCCTGTGATAATGGTCCCCGTACAAGCATACCCAGTAACGCCCCTGGTCATTTTGTGAGGGCATATACAGGGGAAATGATGACACAGAGGCAAGCACTCAAATGCAGCAGAACTTTAATGAGTCAAAAGATGAAAACTAAGCAAATCTGAATCAAAGGAGCACCAGAGGCAGATAAGAGTCTGCACCGAATAACTGTGGTGGAGATCTCAGGAGATGCCCATCTGCCTGCCCTACAGAGGGAGCAGGGCCAGCAGCTCCTCCCCAGGCTGGCTGTATGGAGCTCACAGCCCAGGGGAGTACAAGGCAACAAGGACACAGGAGGGAAAGCAGAGAGGGGCAGAGGGCACAGGCAGGGATGGGCCGTGCTTCCCGAGAACCCAGGCTGGCCCCAAGCTTTTCCGAGGGCTGCTGGGGTGGCTCAGCCCCTCAGGAAGCAACAAGCCAATTCTCCATCACCTGTGAAGTACTGCCTTGTTGAGTCCTTGGGTTCCTTCCCGGGGTTCCTTCCCCAGCAGCTTTAGCAGGGGAAGCACCTCCTGCCACAG
The DNA here is from genome assembly GCA_013397725.1 of Rhagologus leucostigma. Lineage (NCBI taxonomy): Eukaryota > Metazoa > Chordata > Aves > Passeriformes > Rhagologus > Rhagologus leucostigma. The sequence goes on along the minus strand of VZTD01002395.1, from coordinate 13,237 downwards.
AGGCCACTGCCCAAGCCCGAGAGGCCAAAGCCCCCGGAGTTGATGGGCACTCCCTGAGAGCTGAGGATGCTGCCAACGGCAGCCGAGGTGGAGGATCCCACGGCGGTATTCTGTGGGAAGGAGCTGAGGATGGGGCCGGGCAGGGTCACCACCACGGGCGAGGGCTGGATGGCCACAGTGGAGTCCTGGCACTGCCGGACACAGGGCTCATTGCAGCTGTTGGCCAGCGGGGTGGGGCCGCAGGGCTGGCAGGGCCGGCACGGAGTGTAGCAGGACATGTCTTGGGGCTGCAGGTGCACCTGGCACAGAGGGGAGGGAGAAGCAGAGCAGAAACTGTGGGTGAAGAGCAGTCTTTCACCCCACTAAGAGTGAGATAAGTCACAAGTTGGAGAAAAGAGCTGGGGACTGTGCAGCAAGATCCACAGGTATCACTCTCCTTTCTGCCCAAAAGAACCCTCTGGACAGCAACCAAGCCCAAAGAGGTTCCTTCCTAGTCCATAGCTCAGGAGACACTTAACCAAGTTTCAACCTCTGGTCATGACAGAACTTCCTCCCCTTCCCTCTCCAGTGATAGCAGTTCCAAGACCCCATGTATGACTGAGGCAGCTATGAGCTGAGGTGCATTGGAGAAGTATGAAGAGAAGGAGAAGAAAGAGCTTCAGACTCACCTTGTAACGAAGGAGATGGAGGCGAGAGGACTGGATGAGAGAGTGAGGAGAAGGACCTGCTTTTATACTGCTCTTACACTGCCCCAGGCCCACAGACATTGCATGACGACAGTAATTTTCCAACAGACTCACCTCAAAACCAAAATGTTCTACCTAGTGGCGCAGGTTCTGTTTTGGTTTCTGTCAACCTGTGCTGCCATTTCATTTCCTCATTTTCAACATTCCTGCTCTGCTTTCATGTACTGAGATGAAGCACCCAAGGATATCCTGGGTGACCTTGTGTCTGTGAAGGCAGAAGATGTGATGGGGTCCCATGAAGGCAGGGGATGTTAGCTTGGAGCAGTGAATTGCAGTTGTTTACAGCTACCCTTGTAGCAAGAAGTTTCAGCTCTCTTCCTGTTGATGAGCTTTTCTGTGGGAAGAATGTTTGCCAGTGTGTCTGAGTATGAAGGACTAGGGACAACCAAAACCTGCCTGGTTTTGAACCAGGCAAAATATGTGGAGGGCACAAGAAATTCTTCCAGGTAGATGGAAAGTCCAAAGGGTGACTGGAGCAGCTTCACTGAGGACGGGGGTTACAGGAAAGGTGGAGGTATTCAATGGATTCTTGGCCTTGGTTTTTGCTAGCAGGTATTGCTGTCAAGAGATTGGGCTCCTTGGACAGTCATCAGCAGGAAAGGCTTACCTGCACTAGGGTGGGATCGGGTGTGGGAACATTTAAACAGATTGACTGACATGAGTGTGTTTGACTTGATGCCGTGCACCCAGGAGGGATGGTTGGTGTCTGGTCAAGGCCACTCTCAACTCCCTTTGAAAGACTCGGCACTCACAGAATACATCTCAGGACTGGAAGAAAGCCAGTGGACCTCTTGTCTTCAAGAAGGCCATGAAGAAGGAGCCATGTCAGTCAGCCTCACCTCAATTCCTGCAAAAGTAACGGAGCAAATCAACCTGGAAGCAATTTCTCAGGATAAAAGGACAAGAAGTTGCCTGTGAGGGGTCACAGGGTTCCTGGAGGCTTGACAAATCTCATTACATTCTCTGATCTTGTGCCTGGCTCTGGTGGGTGAGGAAAGTTCGGCAAATGTTCATCTCATCTAACTACGGCCTTTGATGCTGTTGCCTGTAACAATCCTTAGAGACAAGCTGACAAAATACAGGCTGGGGAAGAGAGTAGTACAGAAGACTGAAATCTGTGAAAATTGTTGGTCTCCAAGGGCTGGGATGAGGGGCACGAAGTCCAGCTGCCAGACACTCACTCCTGGTGCACTGCAGGGCCCAGGCTGAGGCCAGCACTGTTTAACTCCTTTATCCAAGGTCTTACACTGGGGGAGGAAAAACCTTCTGCCTCCCTACAGGCTGGAGGTGATTGGCTGGAGCTGCCAAAGAGCTTCGCAGCAGAGGACAGGGGTCCTGGAGGGCATCATGAGACAATCCTGGGCGGAAATGGCATCCGACAATATCCTGGGCTGCTGAGGAAGGGGGTGTCTTTCAGGTGATGGAAGGTAATCTCAGAAGTGTGGAGATAGAGGGGGCAATGCCTCTCTCGGTCTTCACCTACAAGATCTCCCAGGCTGCTGCATCCCCCAAAAGAGTTCCAAGAAGGTAGGGGAGCTTTCCCAGCAGTGAATGGGTGCCAAAAAAAAGACTGCCTGACAAGAGTCAACCAGTGAAAGCCAGCTAATGGATTCCAGGTCATGGCTACTATAAAGCAAGTTCTAGACTATCTGGAGAACTGGGCCACAGGAGCACTCTGGCATTCAAGAAGGACAAATGGCAAGATCTGCACTTGGAAATGAAAAGCCTCTTCCAGCAGTATGGGCTGGAGACTGAACTACCCTACAGTCATAGAGCACTCAGCTCTCTTCTCTTATGAGAGAAGATGTGCTTTGGGGAGAGGAGCGGATGAACAAGCCGCATCCTCCTGGCCAAAGAGACCGTGCTGTGTTGAGGAGTCTCCTGAATGCTCTGTGGAGGAATAGAAGGGGTTGCAGAAAACATCTCCCCCCTGGTTGGGCCTCATCCCTGGTCCCATGCATTGAGTATTCTCTTGCCATTTGTGCTTCAGCATACCTTGTTTCCTGTGCCCAAAAAGACTCACTTGGAGAGCAACCCAGCACACTTGAGGAAGCAGGAACTTGTCCAACTCCCTAGTAAGTGAGGGTTGTCAGTGACAACCCCTGCAGTGCCACGTACTTGTGAACACTGAGGGAGGGGATGTGCTCGGAAGGGCCCTTGGTACAAAACCAGCTCTCAAACAACATCAAGGAGTGATGCACTTCTCTGCCCTGCAGACATGGAGGCAGCTGGGATGCATCCCAGGAGGGCAAGAGAATGCCTTCAGTAGGCACATTTCCAGGGATAGACTCTCCCTACCTGTGGTGAGTCATGCCCTAATTTTGGGTTGGCCGTGTGTCAGCCTTTTGGTGTGAGGTCGAGCCAGGAGGGTGTGATGTCTGTAGACCCATGTCCCTCGCAGGGACACAACTGCCCTCCAGCAAGGGCAGATCCATCCATAACCCAGGAAAGCTGGTGCAAGCACTGGGCTGTACCCGAGTACACAGCTTCAGGCAGCCACAACAGCCATTGCTGTCAGCACAACCTTCTTGCCAACACTCCCACAGCTTCAGGGGCTCACGGGACAGTCAACATGTTTTGGAAAAGTCTCTCCTGTTGGTCAGGGTTTAAGGCATGCAGCCAAAGCTCATGGCACCGTGAGGAGAATGGGACAAACAAGGTGCTGTGCCAAGCCCCAACACACGCCTCATGTAGTGAGGAGAAACCTGACCCCACCAGAACTGTACCAGAATCATGGTACTTAGGAAGGATGACATCTTCTTTCTTCATGGTGACTGAGGGCAGTGATATGAGACCCCCAGAGACTGCCATGAGAGGGGATGACTCTTGCACATAAATCTGTAAAGGACTGAGGGAAAAGGATAAGTCATACCATTAGGCACAGGAGCCTTTAGGTACCCAGGACAGACTCTTGCATTGGCAGGGGGAGATTCAAACCTTTCTGTGATGAGGTTTGAAAGGAATCTCACCAGATTTCCCGGTTCCATGTCCTACATCTGCACAGACCCCTCCTGCACTTGAGGGTACGTGTTCTGGTGATAGTGACATGATCCCTCTCGGGAAGTCCTCGGATCTGTCATCCTGGAACTTGAAAGGAGCCTACATAGCATAATGGGCACGTCAGAAATGAGGAAATGTACTGGCGATGCTGATGGAAAACAAAACACAACCTGGGGCATTAGGTGGGATATTTTGCTTTGGAGATGAGTCTGTTGGAAAATTACTGCCCTCATGCAGTGACTGTGGGCCTGGGGCGGCACGGGAGCAGTATAAAAGCAGTTCCATCTGCTCACTCCCTCATCCACCGCTCTCCTCCACACAATCTCCTTGGGAACAAGGTGAGTCTGAAGCTCTTTATTCTTCTTTTATTCATTCTCATCATTATCCTTTTTCAGCACAAAACTGTCCCTTTTTTCTACACCTGATTTTGGGGTTGCTTTCCATGGGAAAGGGAAGGCGGCAAAGGGGTGACATGGAGAGAGGCTGGAGCTCAGTTAGGTGCCTCCTGTGGTATGGGCTAGAAAGGGATCTCCGGGGGCTTGGTTGAATTTTGCAGGTCTCTTTTGGGCTTTGGAGAAGAAGAAGCCTGTGGGCCTCCCTATGATAATTCCACCTCTTTGTGCCAGCTCGTGTATTCTCTCCCTTGTGGTGGTGTTACAGGCTTCTACTCACCCCTTATGCTTTTCTACCCCCCTGTCCTCTCTGCCAGGTGCACCTGCAGCCCTAAGACATGTCCTGCTACACCCCGTGCCGGCCCTGCCAGCCCTGCGGCCCCACCCCGCTGGCCAACAGCTGCAATGAGCCCTGTGTCCAGCAGTGCCAGGACTCCACCGTGGCCATCCAGCCCTCGCCCGTGGTGGTGACCCTGCCCGGCCCCATCCTCAGCTCCTTCCCACAGAACACCGCCGTGGGATCCTCCACCTCGGCTGCCGTTGGCAGCATCCTCAGCTCTCAGGGAGTGCCCACCAACTCCGGGGGCTTTGGCCTCTCGGGCTTGGGCAGTGGCCTCTGTGGCAGGAGGTGCTTCCCCTGCTGAAGCTGCTGGCGATGATTCCCGGGTATGAACCCAAGGACTCAATAAGATGGTACTTCACAGGTGATGGAGAATTGGCTTGTTGCTTCCTGAGGGGCTGAGGCACCCCAGCAGCCCTTGCAAGAGGACTCTTGGGAAGCACAGCCCATCCCTGGGGCCCATCCGCCCGCTTCCCCTCTCTCCTTTCCCTCCTATGTCTTTGTTGCCTTGTCCCCTGGGCTGTGAGCCACACACAGCCGTCCTGGGGAGGAGCTGCTGGCCCTGCTCCCTCTGTAGGGCAGGCAGATGGACTTCTAGAGGGTTCTCAGCCACAGCCACGCGGCACATCTCTTATCTGTTCCTGGTGCTCACTGTACCCTGACCATTGCTCGAAATGACCTAATTTCCCTCTCTTGACTCATTAAAGTTCTGCTGCATATGAGCCCTTGCCTCTGTGTCATTTCCCCTGCAGATGCTCTCCCAAGATGACCAGGGAGAGAGATGTTGCTCAATCTTTGTTCCAGGAGGAGGCATTTGGGGATGCTTCTAAAGCAACTGGTAACACAGGCTTACATCAAGTTTGCTTAGTGAGACACTGGATTACTCTCTGCTTTCTAAATCTTGCAAAACCAGCAGGATGATGATATTCCAGCTGCCAAAGGGATTTTATTGCTAATGGCATCCATGGCCAACTTTAATCTCTGTGGATGGAAAGTTCCTACAGAGCACCACTGTTTCTCTAGTGCACCACCCCAACCTCCCCGCTAATTTCTGAGCAGATTTAGATGCTGCTTTCCACAGTTATTCTCACACAGCCGATTTGACTGGGGAGTGACCACAGCTGCATCATCAACTTCAAGCCATGGCAGAGCCGTTGTTGGTCGGAAAGCAGTCACAGGGGTCCAGTGCTCAGTGCAGGGCCATCCCGGAGTGGGGAGTCACTGTGACAGCCTCCCCAGTCCCTGACCTTTTCCGTAGCCAAGGCATGGTTGCTCTTGGCAGTCGCCGACCACGCCAAATGTGTGAACTGAAATACATGCAGGTTACCAAAACAGCCAAAATCTAAACCTAAAGTGTAAAGGGCAGATTTATTCCATCACCACTCTGGCAAAATGGGGAGACAGACACTGCTGAGCTTATTCCATCTTATAAAGGACAAAGAGCACATGGAATAGGCCCATGCCCTGCTTAACTCAGGGCCTGATGCAGGCCCATCCTTTCACAAGGCTGTGTTTTTATAATCTCTGAGCTTCTTAACTCTCTTCCCCTCCCACAAGGAGGCCCAAGCCTATGAGAAAAATGCTTTAAAGTTTTTAACAACACTCTGTTATCTTTTCTGAGAGAATTCAGTTTCTTTCAACAGGCAGGAAACAACCCAGAGCAAACACAAACGCGTGAAATTTCCACACTGAGTATTTTTAGCATCTCCCAGGTGCAAGTTTGGCCTTTGAGTGAAAAGAACTCTAAAACCAACTTATTTTCTTTCTCCTTGCCGATCTTCCATTTTCAACTGTTACCTCCCAACAACCCATCAGTGCAGCTGGGGTGATGGACTCCTCATGAGAAGATTGGTTGGGCTCCCCATCATCTGCAGGGTGTCCTCAAAGGCTGAGGAGGGAATTTGTGTTTGGGGTGCAGCGAGGCAGGGCCTCACTGCTCCTGGCTCTGCATAAGCTAGGAACATCTTCCTCAGTGGCAAGGGATGGTGTCTAGACAGAAGCCTATGTCTCACCCTTCCTTCCCCTCAGGGAAGACCCTGTGCTCTGATCTGTGCCTGCCACATCCCCCCACAGCAACACGTTTCTCTCTTGCAGCTGGGGACAGCGTGGGGAGAGAGAAGGAACACACAGAGGCACAGGCTAGGATGCAGCAAAACTTTAATGAGTTGGAACAGGGAAAGGAAGTCCTCTGAGTGGGCACTGTGGTGCAGGGAGCACCAGGGGGAGGTAGAAGACTCTGTCCCTTGGCCAGGGTGTATTTCACACCTTGGATGGAGCTTAGCCAGTGATCACAGCCCAGAGGAGGACATGAGAGCAGAGACAAGAAAGAACAGGGGGGAAACAGGCAAGGTAGACAAGGGCCATGGTTTCAGAGAGCCCAGGCACCCCTCCTCCCGTGCAGGTGGAGCCATGGATGCCCAGTGCTTCTGAAAGCAATGGTCAGGATCTCCATGCTCAGTCCATTTCCATCTTCTGGGTTCCAGGGGGTCCTTCTGTGGAGCTGC
>VZTD01002394.1:710179-838575 GCA_013397725.1 Rhagologus leucostigma | reverse complement strand
GGGGCCGTGCGGGCAGGTGGGAGCTCCCGGTGGCGGCGGGGCTGCAGTGGCGCACCGGGGCCTGCGGGGGGCGCGGCAGCTCCCGCCGCACCCGCGGGGAACGGGCCCGCCCCCCCGGGGCCGGGAGCACCCCCGGGACCAGGAGCATCCCCGCAGCACCCGGATCCGGGAACAACCCCGGAGCATCCGCGGGAACCGGGAACACCCTCACTGCCCGCGGGATCGGGAGGCACCTCCGGGGCGGGAACGCTCCCGGGGGCCGGGAGCATCCTCGGAGCCGGGAACACCCCCGGGGATGGCAGCAACCCCGGAGCCGGGAGTCCCCCGGGGATCCGGGAGCAATTCGGGGGATCGGGAGCACCCCCGGCGCCCGCAGCCGCTCGGGACGACACCGACCCGGGCGCGCTCTCGCAGCGGGCGGCACGACGGGGCGTTCCGGCGGGTCCCGCAAAGCTGCCGGCGGGGATCGGGGGTCCAGCGGGTGTCAGAAGCCGGTCCCCAAAATAGGGGAGGGTTTGCAGCTGGGACGGGAGCGGCTTTCCCGGCTCCCAGCGAAGTGGGCGCAGCCCTCACAGCCGGACCGGGAGAGGCGGGCAGGGGATAGCCGGGAGCAGCGTATCCCGGCGAAGTTCCCTCAGCCACGGGCCACAGCCAGACAACAGAAACTCTTTTCCTTGTTCTTTCTCTTGTTTTCCCTTCCACAAACTTGTCCGCCGCATATGGCAAAACTTGACACGGCCGGTGACAGATGCCCATTAGTGTAAGTCGTGTCACGTCGGTCCCTGGGGTGTGTTGGAAGTAACTAGATCCGAAACACCGGGAAAATGACCCTCCCGCGGCCCGGAGAGTTTACCCAGAACCACCACCCCCTGCACCCTCCCCGACCCCGCTCCTTATTTATTCCAATTACGGCCCCGCCGCTCCCTCCGCCCGGGGAAGGAATTTATAATAGGATCTGGCCATAGGATCTGGCCCTAATCCTCTAAACCATCACGTTGGTTGAAAAAGGGACGAGATGGGGCTCGTCAGGGCCATTTCCTCGGCTGATGCGGGGCTCCCGGGGAACCCTCTCGTTTTCGCTGCGCGGCCGCGGGAGCTGCGCCCCCCTTTCCCCCCTCTCCGCGCTACCCGCTCCCAACGCCGCCTATTTATAGCATCGCTGGTCTCTCCCGGGCACAGAGCGGGGCTGAAAGTTTCGGGCTAATGGGTGTTGAAAGGCTGCGGCGAGCGTTGGAAAAGGCAGGAAAAGACCTTTCGCGGCTATTTATAAATGCGTCTTTATCGCGCGCGTGTATTTATCTCAGTAAGCAGCCCCAGCGTTCAGGGTATCCCCCCCGCCTGCCCCCGGCCGAGACCCGCAGCAGTGTCCCCGGAGTGGGGCAGCGATCGGAGACCCCGCTCCGGAGCTGCGGGAGGGCAGAGCTGAGGCCGGGTGTACCGGAGGGGCCAGCGCCGGGAGCGCTCCCGGGGGGGCCGGGGGAGCGATGTCCGCCGGACACTTTTCCTTCTCGGTCTGTCGCACCGAGAGGCGGCCGGAGGAAATCACCCGCCGGCGACATCAGCCCCCTTTGGGACACGGGCAGCGCTTGAGGACGGCTCCGGCTTCCCCGGGGGTTACGGGCTCGGGTCGGCGCCGGCGGTACCGGGTGATTTAACCCGCACCGGCCGCACCTCCAGCGCTGCCCGAGCCGGGGTCCGTGTGCTGGGCCAGGCGCAAAGGAAGGAGCGCAAACACTTCTGCTTGGGATGAGCCACCCCTCGTCTTTCGCGGGGCCCTCGGGGGTCTCCCGCTCCGCGGAAGATACAGCAGGGACTGCTTTAGGGGAAGAGGGGATTTTCCCTGCGGGTGCGGGTCGCGGGTGGAGTTCCCAGGGGATGGGGGAATTCGATGGGATTTTGCCTCCCGGGGCACCTCGGGCAGTTTTGTGGTCGCTCCCTCGTGTCCGAGGCGCGCTCGGGGCCTGTCCCCGCCCGCTCCGGGGAGGCGGAAAAACAGCCTGGCCATTCCCAGGGGCATTTTATTGGTGTTAAAAGGCGGCGACTGAGGAATCACAAGTTACGCTGCCCATCCCCGCGGCTGCGGACAGTCTGGGCTCGGGCATCCCCCGGGACGGCGACTGATGCGCTTCAACCTCCGCCCGGAGCCGGGAGCATCCTTGTATCCATCCCCGCAGCCTCCCTTGCCACCGCCGCGCCTCTTCCCCGAGCCGGGAATCGCTGCAACTGGGCAAACACCCGCTACACAGTTTTCTAACACCTCAATTCCGGGGGCTTTTCTTGAATTACGTGTTACCAGTCCTAAAACATTAAGCGTTATGTACTTAAAAGATACAGAGCATAGGTATGACATCCACAGGAAGTATTTTAGTCAGTGAATGTTCAATGTAGCAGGTAGAGATGAACTTAGCACGTCTTCCAGACTGAACTGGGAACAGACTCTTCAGCCATAAAATGCACTTAACAGTCTATTTAATAGTGGCGAGGTCCTTGAAAATGCAATATCCATGCTAATCTTGCCTTTTTCTAAATCAGAAATGAAAAATAGGTCAGGAAGGTAGAACCTTCCCCTTCCATTTAAAATGTGACATTTAATCTATTTAAATAACTAAGTAAACTTTATTAATCCAGGATTTGGTAAGCAAGATGAGGAAGCAGGAGCCGCGCGACTTTATTGAGACGGCAAAATGCGAGAGGGAGCGTCCTTGAACTCCAGGTGCAATAAAATCCCGGTTTTCTTGAGGTTCAGCAAAATGGGAAAAGCCGGGACACACGAAAACCGCCCAACCTCTCCTCTCCAGGAAGGGATGGAATATCTGGCTCTGCTTTACCGAGGACTCGGAGCATCCCCCGGGCTGGGATCCCCTGGTCGGACAGGAGAAGCTCCGTGTCCCCCAGCGCCCGGAGAATCTCAGGGATTGGAGAAAAAACCCCAAACCCTCAATAATTTCCAATTACTTTATCAAGTGCCAGTATTTCATGGAGAAAAATAAAAATAAACCCATCTCCCTGCGGGCTAAGGTAGTGGTTTCTGACGCGTTTACTCCTGGTTTTGCCCGGGAAAGGAGGAGACGAAAGAGCCGAGGCTCCTGAGGGTTCAGAGCGGGGCTCGCAGCGCCCGGCTCTGATCCCGCTGGATCCCGGGCGATGTCCTTGTGTCGGGATAAAAGGTCAGACTGGGAATCTGCGATTGCAAACGTCTCCAGAGTTTGTTTCCCCGCTCGCTCCGGCACCACGGCTCCGCTCAGAAACGAAATCCTGCATGAGCTGGAACTTTTTACGGCCGCAGGCTCTTCCCCCCGCCCGCTCTAGGAAAGACTTTCTCATTATTCCGGCCGCATTTCATTCCAAATTTTTGGAATACCCGCGAGGTATTTGCCTTGCCACCGCTCGGCTGACATCAACCAAAGAGCCGGGGTGGAGGAGAGGAGGCAGCGGAGCTCCGAAGCCTCCCGAGAACGCCAAGGGTTAAGAAAAGCCGTTTATCTGCTCATTATCGGCTTCTCTTTACTCCTGAGCACCAAACCCCGCTCGTCTCCTACCCCGCGGTATCAATGTGTCCTGAATGCCTTTTCCAGTCATTGATCTGGTCAAAGTCACCGCAGAAATACAAGTGACAGGGACTCGATTCCAGGCGACGTGCCCGATGCGAGTATTTAGAAAGCATTCAATAAAAAAGCGTTCCCGGGGAGTGAACGATTTCACCTTGCAACAAAGAGCGCTCGGCTAATTGAAATAATGCACTTGAATGTGCGGCCGTGGGCTCCTGCTCGCCCATCCCGGCTCCAGCACCGAATTAGCAATAATCTCCAAGGTAAAACCCAAAAACTCCTCTTTTTTCTTTCTTTTTTTTTTTTTTTTTTGCTGTGGGAGCGCACAGGAAACGCGCACGGACTTGGGGGTGGCTGAGTGCTCCCCGGCCTTGCTGTTTGGGGAATTCCGGGCATGGAAAAGCCTGGAGGGGAGAGTAGAAGGAGAGGGAGAGAGGGGCTGGGAGAGAAGTGCTGAAATAGGAATCTGCCCTGGTGATTCTCCCCCGGGTTTAGGCTGGGAATTCACTCCGCATCGCGTGTTTGAAGTGCCATAAACCAGCTCCAGCCGCCGTGGGTTCGGGAGGTGCAACTCTGTCTTCTGAGTTACTTTGTAATTGACGTATTTTTAGGATTACCCTTATTTTACAGACTTGTCATTTCCAGGCATCCTGTCAAAAAGCCTGAAATGGACGCACTTTACCTAGCAGAAATAGAAATGATTGAGTATAACAGATGAGGCAAACTGTGTAAAATTTGCCGGTCATAATCTGCTGTTTCCCCACAGGATTATGGCTCCAAACACCTTGGCAAGGCAGCAGACACGTGTGATTCTTACCTTTGTCTGTTTCAGACCTCAAACTTTCAGTCTCTTCACACCATCCCACATGAGGCAACACCACAAGTGACTGAAATTATGGCAGGTGTAAGAGGGACCAAGAAGGATGCCCGAAGAATTCGCACTCAGAAATTGTTGGGTAGTGGAAATCAGCATCTAGCACTGGAAAAACATCAAGGAAGAAAAGTCATCTCTGGTGTTATGCAATACCATATTTATAGTGCTTACGTATTTTTAAAACAATCTGCACATCTGAAAAAAATTATTTATAAATCACTTTGTTTTCCAATAATCTCTGGTTACTTTAATGTTTCTGTTGTAAGTGATCAGACATTTCTTGACCACATCTGCTTTTTGTAGCAGTTGTATTTAAATCCATCACAACTTCCAGCCCTGGGATTCCAGTCCAAGGAGAGCACTGCTGCCAGCTCACCTGGCAGGTGTGGCCATGAGAACCTCAGTACGTGGTGTTAGTTTCAAGAATAATCAGTTTTCTATTCAGTTTCATGTCCTGACCTCAGTCAGACACACAACCAGAAGAAAAGGCCAGGCTGGATGGGGCTTGGATCCACTTGGGATAGTGGAAGGTGTCCCTGCCCATGGCAGGGGTGGAATGAGATGATCTTTGAGGTCTCTTTCAACCCAGACCGTCCTGTGATTCTCTGATTTCTGTTATGCTCTGTACTTTGTCGAGACCTTCAGGAGAATGAAAGGGGGTAAGACTGAAAGGTTGTAAAAGTGAGGCCTATGGTGCATCAGGGGGAGAGATTCCAGAGTCTTCCTCAGTGGAGATACTCAAGGCTGTCTGGACACAATCCTGTGCCCTGTGTTGGCCCTGCTGGAGCAGGGAGGTGGCACCAGATGACCCCACCGTGGTCCCTTCCAGCCTGACCCAGCCTGGGACTCTGCTATCAGCTTTATGAACCAGTAGGTTCCCAGATATCGTCTCCATGTTGTAAAAGCTGAGGAGCTGCTTCCCAGCTACCTGGCATGGTACAAGAACACGAATCCCAGAATGGTTTGGGTGGGAAGGGACATTAAAGCCCATCCAGTGCCACCCCTGCCACGGGCAGGGACACCTTCCACTGTCCCAGGCTGCTCCAAGCCCCGTCCAGCTTGGCCTTGGACACTGCCAGGGATCCAGAGGCAGCCACAGCTTCTCTGGGCACCCTGTGCCAGGGCCTCCCCACCCTCACAGCCACGAATTCCTTCCCAATATCCCATCCATCCCTGCCCTCTGGCAGCGGGAAGCCATTCCACCTTCTCCTCTCACTTGTCCAGAGTCCCTCTACAGCTCTCCCGGAGCCCCTTTAGGCCTTGGAAGGGGCCCCGAGGTCCCCCCGGAGCGCTCTCCCCTCCCGGAGCGCACCGCAGCTCTCCCATCCCGGCCGCATCCATGGCGGAGCGGCGCGCGGAGCGTCCCTCAGGCGCTCCCGGCTCCCGCCCCGCGCACGCGCAGAGCCCGCCCGGAAGGCGCCGCTCGGGCGGAAGCGCGCGCGCCGGCCCGAGCCCGGTGAGAGCCCGCGGGCGGGACGGGCTGAGGGCGTGAGGGGGCCGGGAGCGGCAACGGGGGCCGGGAGCGGCAACGGGGGCCGAGCAGCTGAGGGAGGTGAGCGGGCTGTGGGGGCTGAGGACTCTGAGGGGTGAGCGGGCTAAGGGCGCTGAGGGCTTAAGGGGCTGAGAGGCTGAGGGAGCACGGGCTGAGTGGGCTGGAAGGCTCAGGCGGGTTGAAGGAGAGCGGGCTGAGGGGACTTAGGGGGCTGAAGGAGAGCGGGCTGAGGGGCAGCAGGGTCCGCTGGTGGCCGGGGGCAGCCCGGGTGGGCTCGCAGCTCGGCCCCAGTGTGAGCCCCGCAGCGCCAGCCCGCCCTGGGGGCTCTGAGGAGGCCGGGGCAGAGCGAGGTGGGAGAGCGGGGGGTGATACGAAGAATAAAGGTGTCTCCTGACAAGGATTAAGGGAACAGCTGGGTTATGGACAGGTATTCCTGCAACAAATTAAATTCTTTATTCAGCGCGTGCGTTTTTCAGCTGATGAAATGTGTGCTGACATCTCCTTTAAAACAAGTTCTATTCAGGGCCGCGCACCTATGGCTGAGTTCTGTCAGCCTCCCTGGGCCGGGAGTGGGTGGTTTGTATTTGTGTTACTTAGCTGAATCTTCATCGTAGGCAGCGTGGAAGGACAGTGGTTTTTTGGGGTTTTTTTTAGCTGTGATTTTCACCTCCTGCCTCCAGGTGGGATCTTGAGAGACCCTCAGGTGTTGCACATCCAGAGGCAGAAGGTGAAAAGTTTGGGACTGGCCAAACCAGCTTTATCATCCCCTAAAAATTATTCCTTGTCTAACACTGTTACCCAGACGATACCAAGAATTAAGAGTTCTGTGCTTTAGAATCTAATAAAAGCATGGCTTTTTGTTATAGGTAGTATGGGATAATTATTAAAGGTGAAAAACAAGTAGGAAAGAATATTTTAAGAGCCGCTTTTGAGAGCACAGAGAGAAACTCAAAATCCCAGAAAACAATTGTTATTCCAAACATAGGGAATGGCAGAAGTAAATGAGTGGCATTGAGATGGGGGAGCCTGTAGGTGAGGCTGATGTTATGTAATAATTAAGAAGGTATAATTAATTAATGGTCTGATGAGATAGAAAAGAAGGACAGGTATCTTTTATTTAGATAAAAGTGCCTCCCCTGTGGCTCAGGCACAGGTGAAAACAGGCAAATATCAGTGTTCACCTTTCTACCTATAGATGGAGATCTGCTGCCACAGATTTATATTGTTAATTAACTTCTTTTTTCCCCTTGGTGGTGGTGTTGGGTCATACCTTTGTGTGAATAGTAAATAAATATGTGTGGAATTGGAGTAGAATAACCTAAACGTGCCTTAGATGTTGCTTGTCTGTTACTAAAACAGCAGCTCAGTGCTGCTGCTGGGTGGGATTTTTATTTTTGGTCAGTAGCAAGTGTATTAAGCTCACTTAAATCAAGTGATGCCTTTATCCTTCAGGACTGGAGTAGCTTCTTCCTCACTTTTTCCCTAGTTCAGACTGAAATATTTTTGATTCTTTGGGTGGAAGTTTGCATATTCTATAGTGAGTGGTTTGATTTTTTAAATTTTTTTTTCATAGATATAATAATATATAAATAACATAATATAATAATAACATATACAATAAACATAATAATTTGCCTGTTTCTTGATTTCTGAGTTTGATCCGTGTGGCCTTCAATTTGACAGATCTGGCAGTATTTCTTACTTTTACTGGATCCTTAGCGTGGTGAAATAAGCTTGGTGAGACATCAGCCCTGCTCCTTTCCAGGCTAGAAGGATGGAGAATGTCTCCTGACACTAACTAACTTTTAAATAACTTTTAATTTGTTTAAACCAGCAGTGGGGGCCTATACCAGATGTGCACTTTTTGGATGATCTGGCCATGATGCTCTTAACTGAGGAAACAAGTGGCATAACTTAATACTGGGACATCTCCTCACTCTTTAAACCCCTGTGCTTGTCAATAATGTAGCGAGTTATTAACGTGGGAATTGTGTAGCAGCAATGCCCGAGGGACAGAAGCGTGGGTGGGGCTGGAGCAGTGTCCCTGGTGTGTTTGCAGGTCCCTGGTGTGTTTGCAGGTCCCTGGCGTGTTTGCAGGTCCCTGGTGTGTCCCAGAGCGCAGCCATGGAGAAGTGGAGCCTGATGACAATCACGGTGTTACTGGCGCTCACCGTGCGCTGGGCCGTGTCCCTGGGGTCCTACTCAGGTAAGGCACCTGCCCAGGCTGGAACGGCCTCAGAGAGGGGGATTATGGGGCTTGTGATAAATGAAAATAAATGTTATTTATTGCTTAGTTTTCTGCTTTTATTTATATACAATCAGAAATAGGAAGCAGTGTGTTATTTCAGCCGTTGTTATCTTTTAGTTCCTCTCGATTTCCCCGAGAATTCCTTTTTCTTATTTTTTGAAGTGTGCAATGATTAACATGACTGTTTGGAGCAAAACACTGAAAAAAAACACCTTAACTTTTTTTTTTGGGGTGGTTCCAGGGACTGTCAGTTACATTTTAGGTTGACTATCTGGCTGTTTTCCTCTGTGCCTTTATTTGCAAGATATTGCAGTCCAATGGTACATTTTTTTTAATATTATCCTTTAAATTCTGTAGCAGATATAACCTTAACTTATATTTAGCTAATCCTGGTGCTAATGAAGACAGTGTAGAGGTGACACGGAGTGAACAATTACTCTGCCTTGTAGCTGTACCTCCCCAAGCTTGTTTACAGCAGGAGCCTGAGCTACATTCTGTTAATGGATGAGTTTTTCTCCTCCCTGTGTCAGAAGGCTTGCAAAGAATTAGCAAGTTCCTTTCCAAGCCTCCCAGTTCCATTCCTACCCTTGAAATAAGCTTGCACAAGGCTTGGCCTCTGCAAATTTAAATAAAGATAAAAAATGAACCAATAGTTTCAGTCCTCATCAGCCCAAAGAATCACAGGCTCAGTTAAATTCTGCTCTGTTTCTTTGAGGCAATGGGAACCCTCATCCCCCGAGTAGCTGGAGCTGCTCAGGAATATTCTGGTGATTTTAAACTAGTAATTCTGGGGTTTTTTTACTTGAAGAATTTGCTTGAAGCTGAACTGCATTCCCAATTGTTTTGAGTTTGCTTTCTCAAAATGCCATTTCTGAGGGATCTGTAGGTAACTGAGGTTTTTACCCCTCTCTAGGCATGAAACACCCTGTCTTCAGGCATACACTGAATGTCTCTTGCACTGCAAGAGGATTTATTTAGAATTCTGTTGCTAACTAGATTTTTGTAAGTGGATTTAATTTCAAACCAATCAAGATTGTGGAAGAGAGTCTAAAATAATTCCTCAGCTAAAATAACCATTTTAAAATCGTATTTCCTCCGCAGTGCTCATATAAGTGCTATTGGAATAGGAAAAGCTGAATCTGATCCAGTCCAGCAAATTATTAAAGCTTAACTTTGAGCATTGGCTGGCTGTAAAAAGACAAACCCCAGTGTTAGAGCTGTCAAACACATCAATCCATTTGGATTATTTTTTTCTCTTTGACTTCATGCAGATGTGATAAACTTTTAATTCCACCCTCATTTACTGTGCAGTGTTGGATCTCTATCTCATTCCCACCCTCTTCCTTGCCATCCAGCTTGCTTTTGGATCTGCCTCTGGAATTAAATGAAAAAGCAGGCAGCTCATACCTGGTTTTGAAAGGTTACCATTAGTGATGACCTGGTCTTGGAGAATTACTGAGGAAATATTTGGCTTCATAGGTTAATGCATAATTTTTTTCATGCATTGCCAAACTCCTGCTAAATACAGGTGTTGAAAGGAAGCTTCAAACCCTTAAAAAGTCTGTTTCCAGGTTACCAATAAAACTGAAAAAGATCACTACTTTTAAGGTATTTGTGACCCTTTTAAAATAAAATATTCCATTTTAATTAATTTTTTAATCAGTTTGTCTGTGTACTTGGTGCTTTCTGTAGATGGAAGCTAAATATGTATTGTCAAACTACTCGATCAGTCTGTAGTTGGCTTTTAATAATCAGACCTTTGGATGAAGATCTCTTTTGATCATTCTGAAGCCAATTAATTTCTTCTCATCTTTTTTGTTTTTTCTTAGAGTTTGAGAAATTGATACATACACACACACTCTAAAATTTGAGTAACATCTATTTTGTATTTCAGTAATCCGGTGGCAGATTCTTTGTTCCACTGGGTTTATAGCTACAGAATTGACACTGATAAAACTCCAGTGACCTCACTTATTTGGGAAACTTTAAGCTGAATGTGTCATAGAGTGGAGATAATCTGCTCTCTCCACCACCCAGGAAGAAATTAGCAGAGATAAGAGGTCCTTTACACTTTCTGGGAATAAATTGCACATTCCTGAGCTCGTGGGATTCCCACAAACATAGATCATGGGAAAAACCAGAGGTGCCTTTCCTATATTTTAAAGAACCTCTTAAATCTGTGTCTGCCTCGTGTCAGTATTTCACTGGGAGCACAATCAGTCCAGTTTCTGTTCTCAGTGATCAGGTTAATAGAAGTAAATAAACTCTGGGCAGATGCTCAGCATGCTGCCAGTATCAGAGTTAGGCTTACATTGAGGGGAGTATTTGACATCATTTGCACTGATAAAGCTTTTTTCCCCATGAAAATGGCAAATAATAATAATATTATAATGATATTAATAGCAAGGTACCGTGACATGGCTGAAACACAAGTGAGAATACTGACAATTACCACATACCAAGGGAGTGCAGCAGTTCCCACAAAGTCACTGTAACATGTCCATTATGTGCATTTTCCTAGTTCAGGGAAAGTACCACATTTTTCATCTGCACTTGGAAATGATTTTTTTTGTCAGATGAGGAAGCAGTTCTTCACAGCAGAGTATCTTGATAAATGCTTATTGCAGAAATCTCCAGAAAGCCAAAAGAACACAGAACTTTTTTTTCCTCTGTTAGACTGCACGAAGAGGTCTCTATTTGCTCTCAGTATAGAGGACTGGAGAATAAAATTAGTAATATGTTAATGTGCAATACATAACTGGGGGGAAGCAATCTCTATAAACCAAATAATTTCCTAAATGCTGTGTCCTCTCTTTTTAGGGGCAGGAAAACCACCCATGTATGGAGACTATGAGGCTCAGAGGCACTGGCAAGAAATCACCTACAACTTACCCATCAGGCAGTGGTGGGTTGTGCTTACCAAGGGAGAATGGAAGGAAATCCTGGTTGTATTTTGCACCTCTGAGCCCATTGTTCACACCAGTGTTCCATGATGTGGGAATTCAGGATTCTAGATTTAAGGGTAGTGAGCTTCATTTGTACAGATCACTTAAAACAGAAGGATAATTATTCTAAATATTTTATTTCTTTTTACATTGTTCCTAATATTCTTTAGAGTAAAAATTTAGTCCATGTATGTGCTACAACTCAAATTGGAATATGCTGGAATTCCAGGTCATCTTCCAGCAAGGATAGAGGTGGTGTGTGTGGTGTAACTTTTCCCTGGCTGTCTGTTGGGGAGCAGACTAATCTGACAAAATAGAAAATTAACTCACTTGTGTTCTGTAAATACAGGTGAACTCTGTACGTGGCTCTGTTTAGTGACCTCAGACCATCCTGTTGTTCCTATGTTATCATTTCTGTTCTCTTTTTTTCGGGGATATCCAAACCCTGACTGTGCCAGAGGTGGGATAAGAGGTGTTACATAATAATGGAGTTGGCAGCTTTGATCCACTCTGCTACACTGAACTATATCTCCTTAAAATTAGGAGTTATAGCAGCCAATATTCCCAGGCATTCCCAGGGGCCAGATCAGACACTGCTGCAGGCTGGGTTTAGCTGAGGGGCTGCCAGATGGGCACCTTGGGCTTGTATTTGCTCTCTGGTTTTATAATTATTGTAATTTTTTTTTTTTATAATTGAAGGTTTTTTTGGATTGGATCTGCTTTGGGAATTGATTCTCTGATACAGCAGAGTGGGTGTTTGGAACAGCACATCTTGGCTGACATGCAAGGGATTGCATTCTAGAATTTAAATATTTCTATTTTATACTATTCTTCAAAGTCTTGATGTTATTTACTAAAGGCTGCTTTAGGAACATCCCTTCTTATTCTCTGCTAATTAAAACTCTGAAAGCTTCCTTACTAAAAATTACTGGATATATAAGAGTTTTTTTTCTTTTCTTATTGAAACAATGAGTTTATGGAAGGAGAAATGAAAAGAATAAACTCCCCAAACTGGCAAGTTCCCTGAAAGTTGCAAACTATGACATTGTGCATGAAGAATCTGCACTGCCTTGGCAGGAGCAATCTTGAATTGTAGGATAAGAAGCAGAGATGCAACTCAAAAGAAATATGATTTATCATCAGTTCAGAAGACACTTCAGGCAGCTCATAAAGAATTCAAGAAATATCATTTACTATAATAAATGTCAAAAATTGGCTGCATTTGAAGGGAGGAAGTGGAAAAGCCAAGAGCCTGCCCCGTGGCAGTGGGAGCAGCCAGTCAGTGTTTCACTGGGAGATGGAGAGGGGCTGGGCCTTATTGATGGCCTTGGACAAACCCCTCTGTTCTCGTTTGGGAGAGGTGACTTCATTTTAACTGCTGCCATAGAAAT
This sequence comes from Rhagologus leucostigma, assembly GCA_013397725.1. Lineage (NCBI taxonomy): Eukaryota > Metazoa > Chordata > Aves > Passeriformes > Rhagologus > Rhagologus leucostigma. Next base: position 826,077 of record VZTD01002394.1, on the reverse strand, counting down.
CCTGACAACATAATCACAGTCCTTTTCCTTCCTTTCACACGGTCCACCTGGGTTTGGAGGTAGAACCAGGAGTTTCCCTCTCCACTGAAGTGAGCTTTAGCAGCTTTTTTTAACCTGTTTTGCCACCACAAATGTGTGAACTCTGAATCACTTTTGCTGTTATTTTGTTGCTTGAGACTTATTTAATATGAAGTAAAATTAAGCAGATAAAGAAGTTGCCACCTTCTATTTTGGGTTTGGAATACATTTAATATTCAGCCTTTTCCTTGGGTCAAAACCAAACTGGAAATGTAGAGTCTCTTTTAAATTGAATTTTATTTTTTCCAGGTACTTCAATACAAGTGATAACAACCTGCTGTACTGGGGCCTTGATTACCCACCTCTCACTGCTTATCACAGTTTTGTGTGTGCTTACATGTAAGTTCAGTGTTTTAAATCCTTCTGTGTTACATTTTCCTTTCTGCCAGCTCTGTAAATTTAGATGTGACTTGGATATTCAGCTTTCCCTAGGAAACACTGCTGGGTCTGTGATGCCCAGGGAAAAGTGCTGCAGGAAAAGGGGGCATTGCCTGGGAAAGCTCTCGTGTGTGCAGAGCCCAAGTGACATTTGATGAGTGGATATCATGTAAATAGAATTCTGTTATTGGAATACTTTTTCCACAAGGGCTTTGCTGCTGTTGGAATGAGACTTGTGGAATAAGAATGTAGGTTAAAGTGCACAGGCACAGCTATGTGGGGCATCTATGTGAACTGTAAATGGTTTCTATTTAATACTTAAGCATGAAAGGTATTTACAATTGTTTTTTTTTAAAGTCCCTGGAACCAGACTGGAGGTGGTTATCTTGTCCTAATAAATATTGTATTCCATTTTTACTGTTTCTAAAGGTTGTTTTTTTTAATTGTGAAACAGTCTATAGTGTAAACTGATCTAGTGGTGAGAAAAAGCTTTCATTGATCACTATTGCTCTCTGAAATATTTCTTCTCATTCATCTTAATTCTTGGAATCTGCTCTTGTGCATGTCATCTTTATTGCTGCAAGGAGTGTAAAGGGAAATGAGAACTGTCTGCATTTTGATGTGTCTGTACTTTGTTTTACAGTGCAAAGTTAATAAATCCTGATTGGGTTGCTCTGCACTCATCTCGGGGCTATGAGAGTCAGCCCCATAAGTTATTTATGCGTACAACAGGTAGGAAGATTATATTTCCTTGAGATCATCCTGCACATTTGTCTTGCTTGCTAATTCAGCATGTTTAATATGCAGCTTCTCTGTCTTTACTGGTTTATTCTCAGTTTTTTAATTGGGTGCCTTTGCTGGCCCATTTCTGAGCCAAATTCCTGCATTATTTCCTCTTCTGCCATCACTTGTGAAGCTGACGAATAAAAAATAGAGAAACAAGTTTTTAACCCAATTGATTCATTAAAAACTCTAAAACAAAGCTACTTTTTGTAGCATAGACCCATATTTTAATTTTGAAAATAATATTCTTGTTTTACCTTCCAATAAATAGTGCTTTTATTTTTAGCTTAACTTGGTTTTTATTGTAAAATTATTTTACATGTAGCCTGGCATTTACTGACTTAACCTCTGGAGGTGTCAGAGATTTTCATTAGGAGCTGATCTCAAAGGCAGAGATATTTGATCTTATTACTGTGAGCAACAAAGTAATAATTTATTTTTCTGCTTGTATTCTAAATTTGTCTCACACCATTTGATTATTTTGAGCTACAAACAGATGCAGAAAAAGGTTTGTACCATAATTTGGTAGCTGCAGCAGTAGGACAGCAAACAATGTGGCCAATGAACTCTTGTTTCTTGTTATTATTTCTTTCCTTTTAAATGTCTTTTGCTTTTTCTAACACAAAATGCTTTCTGATTGCAACAGCAGAATTTGTAATTCATCAATAGCTTTTCTGTACTTCACAAACCTCTCAGTCTGCTCTCTGGTAATTGATTGAATTGAAAAAAAATAAAAATCACTAGAATTTAATTACCCTTGAAATGGTCTTTATTAATTTTGAAATCAACTCACTTGACACAACACTGATGGATCTGGAGAGCTGATAAACACTTTTTAACAGGAGCCATTAGAAAAATGCATTAAAATAATTCAGGGTGGTCAATGGCAGGTTTATTTTAAGCATCAGTGTATGTTTTGCTAACACCTTGGGTATATTTGTTTAGTTGTGGCTTAAGCTGCCAAAACAATTCATCCCTGGATAACTGAAATATTTAAATATTATCCTTTCCCTCTTGGAACCACTGCACATTTGCTAAAAGTGGTTTGTAGAAATAATCTGAGGTTTTTCTTGAGTTTTTAAGACCGCACTCAAGAAGGATTCACCTGGTGGACACACCCTGGGCAGGGGAACGTGCTGGCTCTGTTTTCTTGTCCCTCTCTTACAAATCCTTGCTGTAGGCAGGTGATCAAAGCCAAATCCCTGCTTTCAGTGTCTTTACCCCCATCACTGGTAACTCACACAGAGACTGGGATAATCTGGAGTTTCTTTATTGTGCCCCAGCCTCTCTGTCCCATCCCACAACCTGGGTCCAGTCAGGGCTGATTTCTTTGGGGCATTCCCGAATGCCTGCCCCGCTTTTGGCATGTGAGGAACTAGAGTGTGACTGAGGCTGTGCCAGGAGCCAGGACAGCTGAACACGTGGAAGCAGCAGCTTGGGGACATCAGAAATGAGCCTTAGAAACATGAACAAGATCAAATTCTGTAGACCTGTTTCTTTTTGTCCTTTGAAGTGGAACTGCCCAGTTTATTTCTGATATTTTGATGTTTATTTGCCTGTGTTTTTTCCTTGCCTCCTCCTTGTGGGAGGATTCTAATGGAAAGTTAATCTTTATTTTTCAGTGTTTGTTGCTGATTTGCTGGTTTATATCCCTGCAGTTATTTTATATTGTTTTTCCTTGAAAGAAACATCTGCTAAAAAAAAGGCAAGTACCTGGTGTGTGTAAATTAAACAAAGAAAACACTGTTGGAACAAGGTAGAAATGTAACCCTGAGTTAATTAACACCTGGAACACCCTGATGGCTTCCATGTAAAGCTGATGACAATCACTATAGCTCATGTTAGAGGCTTTTCACTTAAAAAGATTTAAAAAGCCATTATTTTATCTTACAGCAATTATTTTAATGCTTTCAGTAACAAGATGCTCTTAAGTTTAGTAGCCATGAACTTCTGAATGATGTTTTTCCCTGAATTTATTACTTGAGTGGTAAAAAAACAATTTGTGGTGTGGTTGGAGGGGATTTGGGAACTGCTTTGTCTTGAACACTTCTTACAGTAGATTTTGGAATAATAAGTCCCCTGGTTTTTGGAGTGGTTTAAGGTTTAAGATAGGCGTGGGTGATCTTTGAGCTATTGTAAAGGGCAGGCAATATTCAATATTTTCTCATTTATGGCAAATCTTACCCTCTTTTATTCCTCAAAATATTACTGACAGATGATTACCTGTGGAGAATAAGATTCCTACATATGGGATGCACCGTGAAGGGGCACATTTTTGTCCTGGAGAAAGAGAAGTTCCTCTGTCTAATGCCTAATTTTGGACTAATTACTTTTCCCCTCTTTTTTCATCCTTTTTTCCAGGTTTCCAGTGCTCTCTGCATCCTGCTTTATCCAGGCCTCATCCTTATTGACCATGGGCACTTCCAGTATCCTTGTTGTGCATGGAAGCGATCTCCTCTTTATGGAATAACCGTTCCTTAGCACTTGTTAGGGTTCTGCCCACCTCAAACAGAGATATCCAAGGAAGCTGTAAGTCTGAAACATATTGGAGATAAAAATTATTGATATTGGCACAAATCAATCCGAACATGAATATCATTCTTCCCGTGCCTCCAGCTCATCTCCCTGTCAGTCACTTCACTGCAGACAGCATCGGTGGTGCTGTGACAGGGAGGAGAGTGATGGGCTGTGCTCCTGTGATTTGTGTGTGCAGAGGGAATCCCCTTAGATCTTCCTGGGATGGCAGAGCAGTGTCAGGTGGAGCTGTGTGAAATGTTCAGCTCTATGAAACCTCCCCTTCTGCCCCGGCTTCACAGCTCGGGGAGGTGAGTTCAGGGCTGACTGGTCCGTGGTGGTGGTGGACACCTTCACAGGTGGGTCTTTGTTAGTGACAGTTCTGGTTTTGTACACGAACAGGCCAGTGCTGTCAGCTCACCCCGTGCTGAGGTGGTGGAGGTGTAGCAGCTGCTCTGGAGGCAGGGATTTACTGCAGATTTCTGTGCCAGCCCTGCCACTCTGACGTGACCAACGCCACCCTCTGAGCAGCTCCAGGAAGGCAGAGATTTGTTTACCCTGAGCTGCTGCACCTCTGCAAGATCAGGGCCTCTCGGTGTGAGTTTGCTGATGTGAAATCAATGAGGTGTCAAATGTACCTGGTGATGTGGAGTGGGAAATGTGAGTGGGCCGGGAGCTCCGTGGGCAGTCTGGATGTGTTGTCACAGCTACTTAGGCTGACAGAGGGAAAACAAAATATTATGACATTTCTGACAATACAAGAAATACAAGGGACTGTTTACAGGGGATGGAGTGACAGGACAGGAGGGAATGGCTTCCCACTGCCAGAGCCTGGGTTTGGGTTGGATATTAGGGAGAAATTCCTCCCTGTGAGGGAGGTGAGGCCCTGGCACAGGGTACCCAGAGAAGCTGTGGCTGCCCCTGGATCCCTGGCAGTGTCCAAGGCCAGGTTGGAGCACCCTGGGATGGCGGAAGGTGTCCCTGCCATGGCAGGGGGTGGCACTGGATGGGCTTTAGCGTCCCTTCCAATTCAAGCCATTCTGGGATTCTGTGTTTTACTGATTTAGCTTTCAAAAAACAACTAAAACCCAAAGCTAATACTTTGTTGCAATTTAATAGTAAGTGTAGCTTAGTCTCTTCAAAATCTCCTGAGCCTGGGAAGCTCTTTTCAAAGTCACGAGGCAGTAACATTGGTTTTAGCAACTATTACTCATTGTTTGAGCAGAATTAGCAGCTCAGGGAACTGGTCATGGATGAGGGTGCCTTGTGAGTGTAATAGAATCACAAACCCCTCAGAAGTCCTTGAACTAAATTATACATAATTTAAACACTGACATATTTGAATGTTCTACACCAATCTTGTGGGAGCTGGAAGGGGAAGCCTGTGAGAGTTTTATCTTTAATCATGTAAATATCAAGAAGAAAATGTTGCTTGTTGCAGAGAACTGTCACTGCCACCAAAAGCTGGGTTGGCTGAATAGACATTACATGTGTAATTAACACACACAGAATTTGCCCTCATATTTGCCTGGGCAAGCTCTGAATCAAACCTTGGAAATACAAAAATTACACTTTCAATAGAAGTGAAATTTTTTATCTCTGGGGGCAACAGAGTCACAACTGACAATGTGTTCCTGAAACTAACTTGGCAAAACTCGTTTTACGAGCTATTTCTGCTAACCCTCAGGGCATTAATTGCTGCCTTCCAGAAGTGAGAGGTGTATCTTGTCCTTGACATAAAAAACCATATACAACTCAGTGAGCCTTGGCTTGGCCTTGTGGGCTGTCCTTTGTTTGTCCCATGACTGGGACCTCCTGGGCTCCGTGGCGTTTTGCTTGGCCTTAAATTATAAGCAAATGGAGCTCTACCATTCCCTGCCCTTTTTTTGCTATTTACTTGGAAAGTGCTTCAAGAAGGGACTGAAAGGAAAGGGGTAAGTGGCTTTTAAGTGTTTTATCTTCCTCAGGAATCAGCCTGGCATGGGGAGTGGGACTGTCCTTACCTGCATGTGGGCATTCCTGAGTTCATTTCTGTGGGAGATACCTGGTGTAAAGTGTTCCTGTGCTGCAGGATGAGAATTGCAGTTGATTTCTGGCCAGAATTCCTGGGTTTCTCTGGTGATGTGCTGTCCTGTTGCAGGTTGGTGCTGTTGGCTAAACTGGCAGGGACAGTGCTGTTGTCCTTCGCTGCCTGCTGGCTCCCGTTCGGCACCGACGTGGAACAAATCATGCAAGTACTCAGAAGACTCTTTCCCATTGACAGAGGCTTGTTTGAGGCATGCATGTTTTCTTCTCCCACCCACTGCCCTGTCCTGTATTCTTAGATCCCTGGAGAAACCTTCAGCCTGACCTTTAGGATTTCATGGGGGATACACAGCGCAGGGCGAGTAACTCGAGACGGCTTCTTCAGCAGTCGTTTCTTGCCAGTTATTTAATCCAGTGTTTAACCCCAGCTCAGCTGGCATCTTCCAGGATATTATACCACTAGACAACACTTATCCCATCATCAAGCCCATACTTCATACATTTTTCCATTGAAATAGATTCCATAGTAATTGACAGTGTCAGAAGATGTATAACCTTGAAAGTCAACAGCTTCAGCCTCTTGGGTTCTGCTCCCCTCTTTTCAATGATTCATTATTTTTAAAAAATAATTTTAAAATGGTGTTTTAGATACAGCCTAGAACTTCATTTTTGCCCCACCTTGTGCAGTTTCCACAGTATTTTCCAAAAGTTTTAGGCCACTTCTGCTTTTGGTTTTGCTCAGGCTGTGGACACGCCCATGCTGAAGGTGCTGAGCCTTAATCCAGTCACTCAGTTCCTCATTTACCGAATGGCAATGCCACAGGAATTTAGGATAAAAGAAAAGGTTCTCATGTCCCAAGTCCCAGGGAGTTGCTGCTGCTTTAATTGGGTTGCAAGTCAATATTACACTTTTTACAGCAGATTCTCAGCTTCAAGCTTAACCCAGAAAATGAAGCTTTGAATTTCCAGGTTGTCACAGGGATTAAAGCAAATTCTCACATAGTTTGATTAATCTTAATTATTCTTTTAATATTTTTTAGATGCAAATAATATCACAACTGGCATTTTTTTCCCCCCAAAAGTTAATGCTGATGTACCAAAGGCAGTGAAGGTGTTCTTAGTGTATTCTCTGCTAGTTTATTTTAAAAACCTCAACAAACACCGAACAACCTCTCCAAAAAAGACACCCCCAAAAAAACCAATGACCCTTTTCCTTGAGAATTATTTGGAATTTATAAAGGAATCATTTTGCTCACCACACCTTTTGTTCAGTACCAAGTTTAAAAATGAAATCTGTAAATGACAATAACCAATGAGTCCAGAAGAGCTGGAGGATTTTAGTCTAATATTAGCCCAAATATTTTCTGAGCTACTCAGGGCAGTGACTTGCTGGATGCTGATGGAGATAAAATGAGAATTTGTCCACGTAAGCAGCGCTCAGTAACTTGGCCTGGGGTGTGACAGGTTCTGTGCCTGGTTCCCATTTGCAGCCCGGGGTGTGACAGCTCCCATTTGCAGCCCGGGAACACTTGCTGATGGCTGGAAAATCAGCCTGGCTGTGAGGAGGAGGTCGCTGGTGCTGCCAGGGCTGTGCTCCCCGGAATCCCCGGCAGATTCCGGGCGCTGGCAGCGGGGACGGAGGGGCTCAGTTGCTGGTGGGAGTCGCCTCTGTGGGGTTGTGTCTACACAGCTGTGCCCCCAGCAGCTGTCTGGGGATGAGTTTCACCAGCAGGAGAGCTGCAGTTACAAATTTAATTTTGAAAGTGATCCTAGCACAACTGCTAATGTCTTTAGAGTTCTTGATTTATTGGAGGTTAACTCTGTCAGTGCTAGCGAGCAGCGGGCATGGGCAGGTATGGCAGGAAATGTGCAGCACAGAGTGAGAAAGGATTCACGTGTGCCAGGGTTTACTCAGGGACAGTTTCACAGCCTTAATTCCACAAAATGTCTGGTCTCATGGGTTAAGTCATTGTCTGTTGTGCTGAAGAACTATTTCTCACTTATTTTAGAGCATGTTTTAATTGGGTCTCTTGAAACTTTCCATTTTTGAAGAGCAGAATCATCTCCAGTACATCTAAGAACGTGATGTACACCTGCAAGTGTTATTTGCGCTCTCATGATAGAAACCCAACAATCCCCACCTCCCAAGCCCCACTGTTCCCACAAACACGAGTGTAATTATGTATAATTATCACTGATTACCTTTTTATTTCCTTCCAGGATAAAGTAGCCAATATTTGGTGTAGTCTAAGTGTCCTTATGAAAATAAAGAATGTAATATCCCCTCGAACTCAGCTAAAACTCAGGTAAGACATAACTGGAGTGCTTTAGGTAGTTTTTATCTGCACTGTTTTTTGCAAGGGGAGTAAATTTTCTCCAATTGTGTTCTTTCCTATACTGTATTTCTGCCAAGTGATGAGGGAGAAATGTTGGGGATATTTATGACTGAAAAATTCCCTGCTTGTTTATGTAGTGATTTAAGCTGCTTGGTTAAAACTGAGTTAAAATTTGCAAATTCAAAGAATTCAAATATTTTTCAATGCTCTTAGAAGTCAGAGCTCCCAGTTCTGCTCCTTGACTCAGTGAAGAATCCAGGTCTGGCTCTGCAGAGTGAGGTGTTACTGGCTGTAGTCACTCACGTATTAAATCTGTTTTTCTTCCCCAATCGTTTAGTTTTGCTGTAACATTCCTGAGCCTGCTCCCTGCCTGTATCAAGCTCACTGTCCAGCCTTCCCTGCGAGGGTTTAAATTCACCTTGGTGAGTGTTTGCCTTTCACTGCTCCTTGTTTGAGATCCACCACAAGCACTGGAGTGCAACCAACAGTGCCAACAGCAGTTGTGCAGGGCACAGAGGGTGGGAGTCATGAAATGCCAAAGGAATTGGTTAAAAAGTGTTTTACTTCCACAAATCCAGGGCTCTGACCTGCCCTTTAAACCCAGACTCATTCGTTAAGCTCAGGTTTTTTTTATTTAACTCTGTATTTTTATTATCTTCCTCTGAAGAGCCTTTAGAAGATGCCACACACATTTAAACTTCGTATAGAATTGGGATTTCTCCTCTTTTTGTTTGGCTTCCGAAGTGCCAGTTTTTCTTCCTTCACTGGCTGCAAAATTCCATTAAAAAGTCCCCAAATGGACATTGTGAGCTCATTAGTGGTTTGAAAATATAATGATCCTATTTTCCAAAATGTTTGCCTTCTCTTAGTCACATCATTGAATTGAAGCACATTGCCATGACTCCCATGCAAAAACTGAGTTCTCCTTGAAATCAAAATTATATGGAGCTGGGTCCTAAGTTTCAGAGTTACAAAATAATTTCTCTTTTTAATTTTATCACAACATTGCCTAAAACTAACATTTATCCTAAGAACTGGTTGGTTTTACAGCCTGTTTTTATTTGGTGGGGGAATAAAAAGACAATTTGCTTACTTTTGTAGTGGCTGGTCATGATGAGGAGCAAAATTTTATGTCCAAAGTGGGGGTAATTCTTACCATGAGTGGGATTTGCCAGTGCCTGTGTGTGGGAATGTTGTGATTCCCTGCTGGGAATGCTCTTGTCGGGGAAGCTGAGCAAGAGGGAGGCTCTACCTGAAGGACTTTGTGACTAATCCTGGGTGAACTTCCCAACAAGGTGGTTTTGGTACATGAGGGTGGTTCCAGGAGCTGCTCTGGCTGCCTGGGATTTGCCCCGGAGGAAATGCAGCAGTTAATTAGAGAACTCAGCTCGTTTAGCTGCTGCCCCAGCAGAGGCTGTGCCAGCAGACACCAAAGCAGAGCTTTGCTTTGCAGTTGCAGACTGACACATCTCTGCTCTCCCGCCTTAGGTCAGCTGTGCCTTGTCATTTTTCCTGTTCTCCTTTCAAGTCCATGAAAAATCTATTCTTCTCGTGTCAGTGTAAGTAAAGTATTTTCCTGTGGATATATTTTGGTCTTTTCCTCATCTTCTTACTGCATGCTGCTTTCACTTGGAAATGCATCAGATTTTAACAACTCTGCACATTTGCTTTTCTTGTCATTTGTAAATGAAGGTGTGCGAGTACAGCGAGGCTGGTCTGTCCTTTGTGGGGACAGTCACCAGCACTGCTGTTCCATGGGGATGTCCTACATGGGCCTGGGAGTGCTGTTGGGTTAGGGAATATTTGATATCCGGTTTTCTTCTTTTCATTCCAGCCCAGTCTGCTTAATCATAAATGAAATCCCCTTTATGGCCACGTGGTTTCTACTCGTGTCAACTTTCAGGTGAGTTGGAAACTTGAAAGAGCTGCAGAGAGGGATTTTGGACAAGGCATGGAGGGACAGGACACAGGGAATGGATCCCACTGCCAGAGGGCAGGGCTGGATGGGATATTGGGAAGGAATTGTTCCCTGGGAGGCAGGTGAGGCCCTGGCACAGGGTGCCCAGAGCAGCTGTGGCTGCCCCTGGATCCCTGGCAGTGACCAAGGCCAGGCTGGACGGACCTGGGAGCAGCCTGGGACAGTGGAAGGTGTCCTGCACATGGAAAGGGTGGAATAGATGAGCTTTAAGATCTCTTCCAACCCAAACCCGTCTGTGATTCCATGAAACCCCTGTTTTTCCCCAGTTCTAGTAAGGATAAATATATTTACTGCTTTTGCCTCTTCTCTCTGCATTCCCTGAATTCCCCCCCGGAACGCTGCTGGCCCTGGCTGATCCCAGCCTGCTGCCCCTGCTGCTGAAGGACGGGCTGCTCCTGGCCTACGCCGTGACCGCGCCCGCGTTCCTGGCCGTGTGCCTGGCCTCCTTCTCCATCCTGGAGAAGACTTCGGCAGAGGACCTGCAGCTCAAGGCCTTCTCCCTTTCCCTCAAGGGTTACGCGTCCTGGTTTAAGTCCTTTCCCAGGATTGCCAGGAGCCTGGTAAGCAAATTTTCTTCTTTTACCTCTTATTTGCAGCTTTTCCCAGCACTGAAGTACCAGTGGAGGGGTGGCTGTCATTTCTTTGTGCCGTGTGGAAGAGTGCAGAGCTCCCAAGCAATGAAGTGACAGCTGACCTGTCTGAGGTGTTCCATCATTCCTTGTCTTCCAGTTCCTTGTGTCCCTGTCCCTGATGGGAGTCCTGTCTGTCCTGAGTGCTGCAGTGCCTCCTCCCCAGGGCCTGCCGGATTTATTCCCCGTGGCCGTGGCCGTTGTGTCCTGCCTACACTTCCTGCTGTTCTTGGTGTATTTTAACGTTGTGATACTCTGGGACTCCAAGAATAGAGGGCAGAAGAAGATGAGTTAATGAAGGTGAAGCTCCAGGACTGAGAGTGGGATGTGTGGGATGGACACAACTGCTGGAACCCCAGGAAAGCCAGGAAACACCTTTTGCTTATTTAAATACAAAACAATCAAAGACTGTTCTAAAGGAGAAATATTTTGAAGAGCATTAGGAATGGGATTTGGTTTGTTTTCTTCGGAAGTGTCAAACTTTTGTTACCATTTGTAAACCTAAAATGCCTAATAAAGGACCAAATTTTGAATTAATGCTAAAATACTCTATTAGCAAAAGTAGCATTAAGTTTTCTCCTTTCCCAGCATAAAAAGCATAAGGAAGCAGTGCAGGGAAAGTAGAAGCTCGTGCCTGGCAGCACTGAAGTTGTGGAGTTGAATCGCTTTATGACACAAACCTGGTTTGTGGCATCAGTCACTGTCCCCCTTTGCTGGGGGGCAGCAGCTCTGACGTGGCTCTGAAGCTGCTGCAACTCTCTCTTTGACAGGACTGAAAAGCCAAAACTTTTGGTTCTACTGCAGTAAAAGCTGAGGTGCTGCAGTGCAGTTTGAAAAGAAAATAGCCAAACCCCTTATTCAGTTGCACAGCAATTTGCAGATATAAACTGAACTCAACTCTGCAATTTCTCCCTGGGCACAGCTCAGCCTCCAAAGCCAATAATTCACAGAATACAAATTGACTGAGTAATTATAAACATAACAAAGCATGGAGGAAGAAAATAAATCATAAAGCAATTTAGGGTCGTATAGTTTAATTCGGAGTCAGCCCATCCTTTTTTTTCTGTATCTATATATAAATATAAAAAGCCCCCCCTCCTTGTTTAAAGGCTTCCCCTGTCACATTCCAGGCTGTCACTGCCCTCAGCCTCAGTGTGTGAATCAGCTGTTCTGGGAACTTCCAGCTGGGCCAGTTCTGAGCCCTGGCAATGGAGTCCCACAAGCTCAGTGGATTTGTGCAGTTTTTCCAGGCTTATTTGTTGTGGAAAAAGTACCCCCAGCCAGCACTGCCCCCCTGGCAGCTCAGAGAGAATGGAAAAGGGGCTCTGGAGTAGGAACCAGAAGGATATTGGGGGTGAGCACAGTTCAGTTTCCCTACACTGTAACAGTTTGCTGTAAAACAACAGAACTTCCATCTCTTCACGAGTATTCAGGATTTTCTGGGGGTGACTCTTAACTGCGGCATGCAAGAGCTCTGCCCACAGCATGGCCTTTCTGGAAGTGTAGGCTGAGTGGCACTGATGGGCATCAGGACACAAAACAGGCGTCTTTGTCTCCAGAGGCTGTGAAATCCCAAACCCACCGTGTTTCCCCCAAGGAACAGCTGCCTGAACCTTGTCAGCCTGAGGAAGGGCTGTGTGACAGGGAATTGAGGGTGGATGGAAGCAGAGGGAGTCCAGGGTCTCATTAGCCCAGCCCGTGTCCAGCAGAGCCCAGGCCCATCCCAGGCCCATCCTTCCCCGTACCCAAACATTAGTTTTGAGCGTATCCCTTTCCTTTGTCCTTGAGGCGGCCTCGGGGGGTGATAAAGTGAGAGTCACCCGATCCACCTTGTGTGGAACTGGAAATGGTCCTTAACAGCCCCAGCTGCTTCAGAGGCAAAAGCCTGGTACAGCAGGAGCTCAGAGACACAGTGAGTGCTCAGTAGCTGGGGTGTGGATGAGGGGCATGAGCAGCAGGAGCTCTGCACAACTCCATCTCCCTGAAAATGCCCAATTTAATAGCTGCCCTGGGCTGAGTTCTGCTGAGACTCACTGCTGTCCATCACCACCTTTGCTGTTGGTTCCTGTACAAGTTTGATGCTGTTCTTCCAGGACTGCCCAGAACAGCTCGATTTAGACCAGCACAGTTCCAGACTCAGATCAATAATTATTTAATTTCCAGCTCCAGAGGTTACAGCCAGGTTAGAGAAGCTCTGGCTGGTTCAGGTACCCTCAGCCTACAAAGCCAGGGCTGGGGCACCTTACACCCACAACAACCCCCAAGCTCTGAAAGCCTGACAGACCAGGGAGGAAACGAGAACAACTGACACAATTCCCTCAAACAGCTCCGAACCTTCTTCCCAGTCTGCGCAGGCAGTGAAGTGCAAACCCATCTTTATTAATTAAAAACTCCCAAAACCTGAGTGTGTGCGTGTTCAGCCACACCCTGAACACATTTATCGTGCTGGTGCTCAGTTCTAGCTGTAAAAATCTGTTTATTTGAGGATGGGACTTTACAGTGGTAGAAAGGACATTCAAGTGTTTGTGTTTATGCTGGACTTTGATAAAAAAGAAAAATCATTTTACTGCACTTTTCCTTCCTAATGCAGGGATTTGAGATGCAGGGGATTCACTCGGCTGGAGGGGTGAGTTTGAGAAGGAAAGAGAAAAGCAGCTGGTTTACATAAACAACTCTGCTCCTACAGCATTAAATGCCAAAACTAAACTCCAGTGTTGACCTAAATGCCAATGTTACCAGAGCCCTCCCTGTGTGTTACTGCTGGGTTGGAAGCTGAGGCCTTTTTATCGTGGGGCTGGGGTTGACTTTAGAGGAACCCTCGTGTGGATGACAAATCTGTCTCCAACAGTGGCAGCACCACCAGGGAAAGTGTTTGCAAACAACTAAAACACATCCAGGGTCAGAAAAATTAATTCCTTGTGCTGCAGAGCTCCCTCCACCTCAGAGCCCAGGCAGGGCTGGAGGAGGCTCTCCAGAACCCAGAGTTTGTTTCCACACAGCACCAACCCCGCTGACACAGGGCTGCACAGCCACCCAGGGTGGATTATTTACATTGAGATTATCTGGTTGTGCACATTGTTAAGTTGAAATAGATGCCAGAAATGTTATCTGGACGTGCACCTGCCCGGCGCAGCGAGCGCTCCCCAGCTGGGATTTGCTGGGGAGATTGGTTTACACTCAGTTCTTCACTCCTTTTAAGTCCAGTCCAGCAGATGGAGAAGTTTGGGTTGATGTGGAATGCATTTTTCACATAATGCCTGTGGGGAGATGAGGAATGACTAAAATAAATAGCAATTAGACAGCAGCATCATCGTTCATGGGATCTGTTTGGGATTATGGATCTGATGTCCAGTAAAACACACATACACACAGAGCCTAAGGCAAGGAGGGCAGCAGCCCTTCTGCCCTGGGCTGCAGGAACATTTTGGGATGTTTTAAGGAACAAGGACAAGTAACCAAAGGAGGAACAAACTGGTGAGGAGAAATGCTGCAACATGGACAGCCAAAGCAACAACAAGTTGAGGAGAATGACCACAGGATGTTTTAGTGGGGGAGCAGAGTTGCTACAGAGTCACTTTGTCACGGTGCTCAACAAACCAGGAACAAAGCCCTCGTGCAGAGAAATAACTGATTGCCCTCAGGCCCCTGCAGCCTGCAGGACATCCCAGAGCTCTCTGCACGTGGTTGACAAGAAGGACCTTGGTCCTGGTCACTCTGGCAGTGCCTCGGTGCTGGGCAAGGCCGGGAGCAGCCCCAGGGGCTCCTTCCCTCTGTCCAGGAGTGAGTTCAGGAATGCAGCACTCCCGGCAGTCTGGATGTGTCCTGTGAACAAGGAGACAACACAGAAATGTGGTATAGGATAAACAACAGTGGTGTGCTGACAGAATTTGTGCGAATCCTGCCTCAAACGCGAGCTAAAAAAGTTGCTGTGGTGGTTAAAGAACCCAGCACCCCTTTTCCTTCAAACACGGTGTCTCAGCAGGGATTTCGGAGCTTGTCCTGGCGAGTGGCTGCACGTGTGTCACGACATTAGCAGGGATGGCAAAGCACAAGAGAACGTGCTCTGAGTATGAGAGGCTGGTGCTGCTTTTTGCTATCAGTAATAAAAGAAGAAATAAGAATCCCCACGGGCCGTGTCAGCAGAGCCCAATCAGGGATTGCACCAGAGGAACACCCATCCCAGAGTCAGCCACACCTGAGCCCCAGCCAGGCAGGGCAGGGCCGGGTGAGGGTGAGCAGGTGGCTGGGACAAGCAAAGGAAAAGTGTGCAAGGGCAGAAAGGAACTCAGGGAATGAGAACATGTGGGAAAGGGTCTGGAAGCAGGTGCACGCGAGTGCCAAGGCTGCCAAATGGTCCCTGCAGCAGATGAGCAGCTCTGTCCCAGCACCCCGAGGGCTGGTGGCTCTGGGGTGTTTGATTCCCCCACCCCAGAGGGGTTAAGGGAGAATTCAGAGTTATACTGAACATACAAAAGGGGATTTCCAGCAGCTTGAGCCTGTCAGCTGCAGAGAAACCCAGCTGGGGAGGGCACCAAACCCCACGGCCACGGGGCTGCTGGGGCAGGGTCTCCTCAGTTCTCCTCCCTTGGCACACTGGGATTCCATGGGGATCTCACACTGCCAGGATGTGACTCCACACCAACACCTGCCCCTGGACTGGACAGCGTCACCTGCAGCTGACCCAGACCAGCCCCGGATTCTGTCCTAAGCCAGGACTCACAAGGTTACTCCAGAAGAAGGAATCCAATCCAACTTGGCCTCAGGTACCACTTTTTAGCTTTATTCCTAATGAACAGCATTTGTTTACACAAATTATCACCAAAAATCCCCACAATTGCTCACAACAGGAAACTGTCCAATCTTGTATGGCAAATAACAGAAACAAGATTTAATTACAAGTTGGTTTACTTGTGCTAAATGCAATTCCTTTATGGATCTGATTTCCCTTTAACCATGAATTGCAGCATTAGGACTACATGGTGAGTGAAGAACCCAAACATGCCAAGACCACCACGCTGAGCTCTGCCCTGCACTCTGAGCTCTCCTGAAAAATAGAAGCTGCCCAGAGTCACAAAAAATATCACGGACTCAGCTTTGTTTTCCAAACAAAGAATCATGGAGTGGTTTGGGTTAGAAGGGACCTTAAAGCTCACCCAGTGCCACCCCTGCCATGGCAGGGACACCTTCCACTGTCCGAGGTTGCTCCAAGCCCCATCCAGCCTGGCCTTGGGCACTGCCAGGGATCCAGGGGCAGCCACAGCTGCTCTGGGCACCCTGTGCCAGGGCCTGCCCACCCTCCCAGGGAACAATTCCTTCCCAGTATCCCATCTAACCCTGCCACAGCTCTCAGTGAGCTGTTCTTAAAAGCCCCAACAAACAGACACAAACCCCCCAACAACTCCTCTCTCTCACTATTTTTACATGCAGAGCTCCTGAGTAAGTTCAGCTCCATCAAACCAAGGAGAACCTTCAGGGAACTCCTGGATGAGGATGGCTGTGAGCAGAGCAGCTGGAAAAGGGATCAGGGGAGGGGGCCAGAAGGTGCCTGGGCTGTGGTAGAAGAGGTGGCTGGTGCAGGCCCAGCCTGTTCCCCTCCTCAGCTCCAGTTTTAGGGTTCCCAGGGACAGCAGTGGCTGGAGCCCCCCAGAGCTGCTCCAGAGGGCTGGCAGAGCCATCCCTGCCCTTGGACATGGCCTCTCCGAGCCCTGCCCCACACAGGCACTAACAGGGCTGAAGGTTCCCAAGTTTCCTTTCCCCTCCAGGTTCCCCCACCATCCTCTCCCAACTTTGACTGCTCTAAAACATTTACAGATCTAAAAAGCAGAGAGAAAAAAAATGTTCACCTGTCGGGTGATATAAAACCAATCTTCTACTAAATGTGCCAGAATAATTTTTCTCCACCTCAACCACAGTTAAAACCTTCAGTCTATTCATTACTGTCTTTTTATAGTATTTTTATTTAATAAAACCTATTAAGACTACCATACAAATCTCTTTACTTATGCTTTTATCTTTTAACTGATCAATTTTTATATTGCTGACATCCCTTCTTCACCATTTGCTCATTTAAAAATTCATAGTATATGAGCTATGTCTCTGGAGAAAACGTCTATAAAATTTGTTACAGCTGGCAAATGTGTATGAGTCAGTGATAGCACATGACTAAATGCTTCACAGAAAATAAAATTTGTTTCTGTAGTAAGCAGAACTGTTTAAATGTTATTTATTTTTATGTTTCAAAGAAAATATATTGTGAAGTGCTGCATTGATTTAATACGCAGCAATGTCTGTGTACACGCTGTACCGGGGAAATTTATGAAACCTTTGCACAACTCCTTTAATTGAATTTTCCAAATCTCTCACCACACACAAATAATCAATATCTTCTGCAGAGAAAACCAGTCAGAATTATTACAGTCTTTCTTTTCAATTTTGTTGTCATCAGCACATACAGAGCACCTGGATATTTGTAATGTCTGGATAGCAAGTTATTTACACCTCTTAAACATATAATTGCTACTAAGTGAGTCCAAACTAATGTTTCTTTTCTTTTTTATTTAAAATAATTATATTCATGGGAGAAAGCAGTATTTATTCTCATGTAGGAGCTGCTACATGTTGGAAGAACTACAATTCTTTTGAATTTTTCATTAAGCTTAATACTCTAAACTAGATCCACCAGAATTAAAAATTAATAGCTGTTGCATCTCTAAAAAGGTACGTAGGAAAATAGAATGTAAAAACAAGGGTGAAATTCCTGAATAAATGGGGCTGACACCTAAATCTAAAACGCAGGGTGACAGCTCTCTGTGTACTTGTCTGGGGCCTCCAGTCATATGTCTCATGTGCATTTCTGTATCTGCCACTGCAGTTAATGGCTTAATATTTCATCTACATAGCACAGGCTGTTCAATCACTGCAGAGCCTTGGAGCTGCCCCTTTCCTTCCTTCCACCCCAAAAACTCCTCGTGCTGCTGGACCCAGACCCAGAGACTCCTCCAGACTCGGGCTGTTTGGAAAATACAGGTGTGGGTACAACCGGACAGCCCAAATCCTGCTGGGAAGGAGCAGTGGAAAGCTCACCCAGCTCCTGGAGCTGTCAGTGGGCAGGATCCCTCTCTTGTGCTGGGAAAAGCAGGCTGGGGGTCCTGGGCTGAGTGGGATCTGTTCCCTCTCCTCCACTGGGAGGGACTCCCACGGTCCCAAACTAAAACCAACCCACGTGCACAGAATGAGGAGACATCAATTCAAACTCAGCCTGAGCACCAACAGCTTTTCATCCCCAGGACACGAACTGGGACAAAACACACTCCTCTGGGCAATCCCCACTCAGTGAGCAACTGAATCAGCCCTGCCCCAGGTGTGATGGTAGGGAAGCCTCAGGAGCACAAACATGGATATTCTTCCACAGGGAAGAGCAGATGAACAAGGCCAGATCCTCCAGCATGACAATTTCCACTCAGCCAGTTCCCAGACTTTTCCCAGCAAAGGGATAATGAGATTTGTTCCCTGCAATTAAATACAAAGTTGGGCTGAGGAAAACAAATGTGGTTTTTAGGTTAGGGTTTTACAGTGGGAAAAATCCACTGCTGTACTTCCCTTTTCCTCAGATCTCCAAGGAGGAGGAAGGAAAGGTGGGACAGACACCCAAGTACATCTAGAGGTCAACAAATTTGTTACAATTTATTGGAGAATGCTGGAAAAAGAAACCCCCAGCAACCCATCAGGGCCAAGTGGTTTAGTCTCAGGACACCCAAATTCCAAACTCAAACTGACACAAAATGGGATAAATGGTGGAATTCTGTATTTTTACCTTTTTACCTGGTTCGAGGAGGAGCTCTGATTATTAAGAAGGTGTTTATATTCTGCAGTGGTTGTGAAATGGGATTTATGTTGTACCATAAATGCAGCCTTCAAAACTGGACTGGCAGGCGGAAACTCAGGAGTTTTGGTCCCTAATCTCCCCAGCTTTGCTTTCATCAGTGATTTCAAGTGGCGTGGAATAAAATCCATCCAGGTAACCCTGATCCAGTCTCTTGGAAAGCCACCACTGCTGTCCCAAGAGCACAAACCTCAGCCAGTTGTATTAACCCCACCATGGAAGTTGGGAATGCTCAGAACTCAGTGAGGATCAGATTCGCCCCCGGGCTCGGCAGGATGAACAGCCCCACAGAAAAGGAAGCGTTTTTTATTTCATCACAGCCTGGAAAGAGTTTTCCTCAACACTGCAAGTATTTGATCTCTGGAACACTCTCACGGCCAGCAGGCAGCCACAGCCATGGTTTGTGTCAGGGTTTTGGGGAAGCAAAGTGTCACTGTCATTTGTAACAACTGGCTGGAGCAGCTTCCCCTTTTAGAACCTTCACTCCTGGAATCCCCAAACCTATGAAATTTTCCTTTCAAATATGCACCCCCCAACCTACACATCCATTCCCAGCACACAGAAAGCACTTTTTGGACTCCCAGACACCGGCTCGATTCATCTCTTGGCAGTTGTTTTACAATTTGCTTACTTTCTATTCAAAAACATTTTGTTTACTGTAAATTCGAGTCTTGGGCAAACAATGATGCCCTTTTCTCCATGCTGCTCACCCAAAATGATATACTGAGCTCTGCACAACGCTGCCCATTGAGCTAGGAATGTTTTGTATGAAGTTGTTTTAAGAGGAGGTTGTTTATGTAAAGTAAATAAATTTCATGCCTCACCATGTGATGATAATGTGACATTCCATCTGGACCAAGCTGCAGAACAGTCATAAGTTTTAAGCCTTGCCATAACTAATTAAGAATAATTATGAAAAACCCACATCTGAAACTAAAAGGCAAAGTAAAACATCTCCAGATGCTTCTCTTTGATCACAAACTTCTCTGCCTCTCCTGCTGCTGTGTTTTCAAGACTGCAAAATTGAATTTATTCTTTGTGAAAGCAAAACTGACATTGGAACTTCATCAAAATCGGTCAGCTTAAACTCAGAATTCTCTTTTCCACCTTACCTTCACAAAATATTTCTCATCTAAGCAGCCTGGCTGTGTGTTGGGTGTTAGGGGCTGGTTCCTGGAGCAAAGATGGAACTCTAAATGTGTAAGTGGTGAGCAGCACAGAGCAGAGCACAAAGGAAGCAGTGACTGTTCCAGTCTGTGCCAGCCCGGCGCTCCCATCCCTGCCAGGCAGGAGCTGGGATTGCTGCAGCAGGAGGACACAGGGAGCTGTAAATCACAAGCTGCACACCGCACAAATCAGCCCAATTCCTTCCAAAGTGCTGTCACTCCTTTTCATTTTCAGCTAATCTGCTGCAGCCCAGCAAATCTAAGCTTGATCAATTTTCTGTCCTTTAAGAGAATTCCCCACAGCAGAGATGCCACCGCTGCTCCTGATTTTCGGTTTGCTCTGCTCCAAGATAGAAAGTGTGAAGATAACAGAAATATCAGACTATCCTTGGGGGATGGTTGTTGATTTTACTGTGTGTGAGGGAATTAAACAGTCCTCTGTGTGTCCCCTTCCTTCCTGCCAAGGCACTGAAGCAGCTGTGGATGAAATGCCACCAGCTTCAAATATTTTCACAGAGCCGGTTATGAAGAAACCTCAGAGCTGGGATTTCACAGCCCCCTGGAGTGGGTGAAATACCCCACAAATACACACAGAGTGAAAAAGGTTTTGCTGCAAGGTTGTGATACTGAAAACACAGTGGGAGGGAGGAGGATGGGGAAGAACAAGGATAATTTGGATGCATAAAAAGTACGGAAAGTCTTCTGGACCATGCCACAAGGCCATGAATGATTCCTTCTCCTTGCACAGTTTCACAGGGAAATACCCAATACAATGGAAATAGCAGCAAATATTCAATTTACATTTGCGTAGTATTTCAGAGAAACACATTTGATTATCATCATTTTCATATCCTAAAGGTTACCCAACTTATTTCAAGCGAAAAGAACTAAAAAGAAATCAAGCAAAAGGAATCAAAACATCTGTTACACAGGAGTTATGAAGAGTTCCTTACCTCGGGCAGGGACTTTTCCATGGTTTGCTTTCAACAGCTGCAGTTTTTCTGCTTGACTCACTAGTGAAGAAATAAATCCAAAATCAACAAATGTTGCCCCAGAGCTTTCAAAGAAAATAATACCTCTGCTGCCTCCTTCACTTTCAAAGCATTTCAAGGAAAAAAACCCTCTTGCCTACGTAACTGTGCTCAAAAAAATTAACAAAAATTTTCAACATTCAGATAATTCTGACAAGTTGTGCTTCCAAGCCTCATATCCCATTTTGTTCCCATTTTTCTTGCTTCTAGTGCTGACATGGTTCCTAATTCGGAACTGGGGGAAAGATGGTTCTTTCCCAAGGAGCTCAGGGAAAGAGTGGACACAGGAGTGTCAGCAAGAGGTCTGAGCCGTCCTTTGGGCTGTCTGTCTGTCCCACCCAGATGGAAACCCAGACTATTCCCAGGTAACCTCATCCTGTCTAAGGAAGGATCTGGCATTACAGTGGGAACAGTGCAGTGCACGCACGTGCAAAAGGAAAATGGAAAGAGCTTTGGAATACAAGTCAGGGAAGAAATCGTAATTTAAACAACAGCATGTGATGCATGAATTCCACTGTGTGGGAAGAAAAACTCTCTAGTACCTGGGGCTTTAGTGTCCACCTGTTCCCAACTGCAAACAAAGCAGCAGTCCAGGCACTCCAGGTTTGCTTTCTGGGTTCCTCTGGAAAAGTATTCCAGATGTGCCAGCTGTGAAGCGCCCTTATCCCAACACAATAAGCATCTGGAATGTCCATCATTTCAAGACACATGAATAGCGATTTTTTAAAGCCTGGAAATTTATATTCAGCCTAATCCTGCTCACAGGCAAACAAACAAACCAACTTCCTCGGAAGGGGAGAAGAAAGGCCAAGCAATCCAAGTGCAAACGTTTAGCCTAATCCCCACCTAACTACCCACTAAGTATCTAACTATTTACCGACCATTTCCATAAGAAAAGGTGTTGCTTTTCCAGGTTTTCCCTCCCCAGTGTGCCCGGCTTTTATGTCCCTGGTTGGGTGCACAGGGACACTTGCGGTGCATTTTTCCTGAGCCAAACACGAGCCCTGGGGAGCAGCAGAGGGAACAGCTGGAGCGATCCTTGGTAAATGTTCTAAAGGGATGAATGGACTGAACCCCCTCCTCACCCAGCGCTTGGGTTTTCTGCAGTTCAGCACTCAGGACACAGGACGAGTGTGAGACTCCGAGAATATTTTCCAGCTCTCTACTGCCCTCCAAAGCCTGGAAAATGACAATTAAAGTCATTGTTAAATCCCATTCCCGATATCTACTCCATGTTTACAACATACCAAAAACAATTTGGAAATTGTTCGTAAGCTCTAAATTCTTCCTTTTCTAAATAAACATTTCAATTAAAACATTTTCAATTACTATCAGCTTTTTTTTTTGTAAATAAAACCTTGTCCACATAAAATAAATCAACACAGTCCTCTGAGTACACTGAATTATTTCTCAGCTATTGATGTACAATTTAGTCAGGAAACAAAACAGGAATAAAACAAGAGCAGTGATTTGCATTTTAACATGTATTGGACTATAAAATAATGATACATTAGTGGTAAATTAAATGGTACAATCACTTCAACACAAAGGGATCTTTAATCTTCAGAGACATAAAAATCTATGCAGTTAATTCATATTTCAAGTTATAAATAATAATTGAGAACTACTTCATATGGTTTTGTGTACAAATTAAAAACAGAGGACTTGGAAAAACAACTCTTCTAGTTTAAAAAATCCAATAAGTTTCGAGGTTTTTTGCATTTTCTGGATTTCCAAGTCAAACTTGCCTGGTTTCAAGTCTTTTAATTGCTTCCCTGCCCCTTAAATCTCAAATGTTGCATATAAAATCTAAATTTTGCTTTCAAATCCTATAATAGAAGTAGTTAAAAAAAAAATCAGTGTAAACCAGACCTTCAGGCTTGTCAAATTTGCTCTTATTTTCAGGATTCTGGGCAAGGAACTCCTCACTTGGGACTGCAGTTTCAGGAACCTGTGTAAAAAAGGTAAAACAATTCCAATTATCCACATCCCCACTCACTGAAAATCCATGTTTGTAACGTTTCCCAGAGTTTCTTCCCATTGAAATTGGGATGGGTCCAGCTCAGCTAGGAGGATTTATATCACTGTATTGGACAATGTATTTTCCATCTGTAAATTAAAGTGTATGGAAGTTCACATGAATATTAAATGTAGGTGTTGGTTTATACATGTTTTTATTTGAATGTCACTGCTGGTCTCCTGCAAACCTTTTAAAAACATTCTGAATTATTGAATGCAAACATTTCCATGTCAATGAGGCCTCTAATTACTCCAATTGTTCTCTAATTCCGGGTTCCTGTCACTAAGAAATGAGGCTGGATGTGTTGACCAAGGGATTTACTGAGCCACAAAAAGACCCCAAATTAATCAATTTACAGTTTTACACCGTTATAATGTTAATGTTTTATTTTTCACTGTTTAAATGCCATCCAAACAACTCTGTCCAGCTCCATCACTTGGCAAACGCTGTCCTGCACTGAAGGAATTTCAGCCTAACCATGTGGGAAAACATCCATTAGAGGGAAAAACGCCTGGAAACAAATTGGGACTTCAAGTGCAACAATGAAAAGCAAGAGCAACAACTTCGAACATAATATTTAGTTGAATAAATGTCACAATTATTGTCTGGTGCTGAAAAAGAGATGCAATCACAGCCCTGCACCCATAACGAACTTGAGAACTGAATCCACTTACGCATCGTGCTCTGTTTGAGGCTGCCCTCTCCTGGATAATCCGCTCTCGGAATCGCTCTGCTCGTTTCCCTCTCCTCGGAGGGTCACAAGGAAGAAGAGACACAATAAAGATAAAAATAAGATTTTTAAATCTTTAAAGCATCTGAAGTGTTTAAAGCACCTGAAGAAGGTATTAGTGTGAACCTTGAGTGCTGAATGATCTTTTAGGAAGAGGAAAAACCTCAAAGCTCACTTGGAAAGCAGGACTTGGATCCACACTAAATTTATAATTTACACTGCTGGAATTTGACCTCTCCTCAATTCCTGGAAACCCTGGGATTACAGCATTAATAACTGGAAGCAGGAATCATCCCGGTAGATATCTACTGTGTTCTTCTCAGGAGCTTTTTATCCTATTTAATCTGCCTAAATATAGCAGATTAACAAGGAGCATTATCCTAAAAATGCTGGAATGACTGAGCAATGAAACTCCCATTTCCCTTTATAAAACCTGCCTGGCCCCAAGTCCATTTTATAAACAACCACAAAGATACTGGAAATTGCTTCCAAAGGCTCCAAACGTGCTCTACTGACAATATAATATTCCAGCTTGGCATATGATGGATGGGGCAGGATAAATGTGACCTCTGACCACAAAAGACTTCCTGAATTTACATGACTTATACAATTCCCACAGGAATCAGATCAGAACAAAACCAGATTAAAATTTTATCTTGTCTATCAATACTTGTTCCAGCAATAAAAAAGTCACATCTGACTATCAGAAATGATTTAATTCTGGCTGAAGTTGAAGACATCACAAAACGTGGAGATTTTGTAAATTCACCTTTAAGTGAAAGAATTGGAATTTACCATGGACTTAACAAATGTACAGATCCCAGGCAGACCCTGTGGAACGAGGAGCTTTCCACATTTCAGTGTAATAAATTTCCTTCCTGCCACCAGACTAAAAGAGAGAGACCACACTCAGCATTAAACACTTTGATTTCTTCTTGCTAGATCTAAATTATTACATACAAGTCTCAGCACTCAAGGATAAATTAACTTTTAATTTTAATATTTTGTAAAACATTTAGAAACACTTCAGAATGACAAAGTGCTATAAAAGTTTAAGCTTTAATACAGTAGCTAAAAGTTAAAAGCCTCAAAGATTTCATTTTAAATCTAAGTAGTCAGTAGAACTCGGACTTGAATCAGTCATCAGTTATCAAACAGGTCATACCTTTAGGCCAGTACTGTGGTTTTAGAAGGGGAACAGAAATTATGGGTTTAAATGGACAACCTGGAACCTGGGATTGGATAATTATACAGCACCATTTTGTAGCTATACGAACACAGGAAAAAAAGAGATGGTTAGTGCTATATTAATGAATAATTATCCATCAGCTGTGATCGTGTGATCAGATCAGACATGGAAATCTGGCCCAGGAATACTCTGAAAATACCTTTATCTCTGTAGAAAAACAGAGTAGATAAATTTACAGGCCAAAGACCTAAGTTCCCTAACAGAGTCAGAATGCTGCTCACTGGAACAGTTCCTTTCCACAGCAAGAAGGAAGTTGGAAATCAGTGGGGTTGAGTTCCAAGAAGCAAATTGAACTGGCAGAGAGGAACAGCTGCCCTGGGGAGAAGTGGAATCAGCAGAGAACTTGATAGGGAAGTTATGGATGTTCCCAGTGCTCATCAAAACCTGGGATGTGTTAAAGGTGTTTGACAAACAGGGAGCGAGGACACAGAGCCAGGTCCAGATGAAGACTGGCAGCAGGATAAAGAATTAGGATAAAATACAAAATCCTGGAGGGAAGCTCCACTTCTGCAGATCCATCAGGAGAGCACATGGTGCAATAGCTAAAATCTGCACACACCCAGATAAATTTCCAACCGTGGTTGTTCCACCTTGCTCAGAATATTTTTCCTCACCATAATTCATGAATGTTGGTGAGGCCTCAATTACTGCACATAAATTCCACGATCTCTGGGGCATAAAAAGCTCTATAACCCAACAAGAACCAGTGGCTGAAAATTAAAGCCAGACAAATTCAAAATCAGACAGGGGATTTTTTCTTAATAACTCAAGTAATTGAACAAAGAATTCGCTAACAAGGGAAGTGATGCATTTTTAAAATTATTATTATTTAAATATTTTCAGTCTTCAAATCAGGACTTAACCATCTTTTCTAGGAGTTGTACTGCAAGGAAATAAAAGCTCTATAGGGAAAGATGACCAAAGGTCCCTTTGTATTCTTCTTTTTAAAATAAAAAAGTTACACCAGGTGATCTGAGGGTTTCTTAACACTTAAAGAGGCCACAACCATAATTTTTTTTATACAGCCATAAAAGCAGCTCAGTCTACTGAAAATCTGCTTCTTGAGCAATCAGAATTTGCATCAAAAATTGTGACTGTGTAACTAAGTGGATGCCTATCTTAAAGTGAACTGGAAATAATATCATTATAATCATACAAAGGTGTATTTTCTGAGAGCTGATGACAGTCAGTGTTATGTTAATTAAAAACTGCCTCATCCAGTTGTTTCATAAACACCCCCAAGGTTTACACTGAAAAAATTCAAGCTTTAAAACCCAGCATAGGCTTTTCCAGAAGAGATCAAAATTCTTGGAGAGGAAAAACAAACAAAACATAGATGAGAGAGAAGTCACTAAATCCAGCCAATAAGCAGGAAAATGTTGTAGTAAGAGAGATGGAATGTTCAGCTCACCCTCTGCTGGGGAATTCCTGGGATTTTGGGCACTGTGGCTCGTGGGAGAGGAGAAGGGACTCATCTGGCGCGTGCCTGTGGTCGGGGAGTAGGAGCTCAGATTGCTCCTTTTGGCCTTCTGAGGGGTTGCATCAGCTGGCTGAAATGGAGCAAAATACAAAAAAATCCGGATGAATATTGACAAAAACACTCTGGACTTTTACTACCTGGTAAGATTTTCCTAAGTAATTCCTGACTTATGTGTTCCCATTATGGAAAGCCCATGTTAAATGTCGTGGTGGGGTGACTTTGTGCTCATCAAGCTTCTCCATCACTCCCTCTCCTCAGTAAGATTAGTGTGACTCTAAAAAATAAAAAATCCTTTCAAACACTTTGTCTCCCAGTTTCCAGAAAGAAAAAGTATGTGTTTTCCAGGGATTTAGGTATTCTGGCATGATCACCTGGATGGTTGGGGTTTTTTTAAAGCAGCCAAACCCTGGTATTATTTTCCTTCCAGTAATGAGAATTTACAACACAAAGATTTTCAGATTTTAATTGTATCAAAAGCTAGTTATTTCTAATGATTTTTTAACTAAGTGTTAATTGAAAAAATCCAAAATAAGTCCCTTAAATCCAGAGTTTTGTCTCTGGTTCAGAGTTGCAATATGTCTAATGATACCAGGGGAGTTATTTAATGGTGTTAGAGGATTTGTGCAGAGAAGTTTTCAGAAGAACAAGTCAGCAATGCTGGAATATGAACTGGGATTACCTGGGACACCCTCTGGCATGGATGCTCAATGGCAAGGATGAGAAACTGGGATTTCACTGCACTATCCATGTACAGAAATAAAAAAACCAACCCAAAACTTTACTTTACAACCCACCAGTGCTAGTGCTGGTCATCAGTGGCGGGACTTCCACCAGATTTTAAAGGATTTAATTTGCTGCCCGCTTGCCTCTGCCTTGTTTTAGTCTCAAATACCCTAAATAATCTGACACCACTCATTTATACTCTCGTTGCAGTCTATCAGTATTTCAACTACACCTGATGGAAATCCTCAGTCCGTCTTGCCACATTCAAGCAGGTTAAAGAAATGTTTCAAATCATCTTTAAACGAAATTTTAATTGAAGTATCAATGCTAATTTAGGGATTTACATGTCATCAAATCTCCTTCGTAACAGGGAGAATCTCCAAACATTTCTGGTTATTTTTCCTGCTTGAACAGCAGTCACCTCACCCATTTCTGGATATGGATAAGGTTATTTTAAACAATGAGCTGGAGAAAATTCCCATAGCACTTACAAGAACAGTATTTATTTGTCAGTTTTTCTCTTCCAGGAAGAAGAGTATTTGTCCAGTTAAGCAATTTTTTTAACAATACCATGCTAACATTTCAAAAATCTAAAAATACTCATTCCTGATCTGGTTAGTTCATGACTATTTTGATCCATGGAATGAGGGACTCTTGATAAACAGGGAAGGAATGACAGAAGCAGCAAAGATGAAACAGATACTTCACCCAAACCACGTGAGTTTACTACTTTCTGTTCCTTTTTACCTTCTATAAAGTTATTTAATTGAAATCTTTGACATGTATCTATTAGAGACATCGTGTGAACTAAAAATCAGCGTAAAGCCACATCACCGAGCCTCCACCTAAAGTTTCTATCATTCAAATGGGATTTTCTTCAGCTTTTTGCTGCACAAGAACCTGACTGCAGGTAAGCATCAAGTAACTCTTTTTATCTCATGGGAAGGAATGGCTTTAGGGCAGTAAAAGCATTCCATGGAATTTCAGCTGGACCACTCATCTACAAAAACATTACTACAGCCCAAGAAACAGATGCAAAATTACAGTCACAGCTGCATTCTGAGCAGAACAAGTTGGGTAATGGTACACTAAGCTGCTAATTAAACAGCTAATGATTTTTTTTTAGCGCCACTGCGGTATTTTGCCATCTCTGTTTAAATTTCAAAAAAATAAGTATCTAGAAAATTTTGAAACGGCAAATTTCTACCTTGCTCAATACCAGTGAGGCCTCCAAATACGTGCTGCAGATAAAAAAAAAACCCTCTTCAAAATCCCACAGGCATGGAGATTTATTGAGAGCTCGTTTGCTGACCAGCTCTTTCTCTCCGTACTTTTCCAAAATTTTCCTTCCTTTCCACCCTGCCACCCTCCCAAGCTCCTGTGCACTGCTGGCTGCAGCAACACCCACTGTGGAGAGATAATAAACTGACATATGTCACGACATGCTGGTGGCTGGGAGGATGCTGGAGCTGCATTTACAAAAAATAATAGCAACAGTACAATTTTATTTTTATTGTGATAACTGCGGTGAAATTGATGGCAGCGTTAGTAGTTTATTGTTTCATTATGCCAGATTAGCTGAGGGAGGTAATTACAGCCCTGACATGAAAATGCCTTTAATGTTTTCATTTCAATTTTGCAGTTTATAAGATGCAGATTACAGCATTATCATAATTCCATATTGTCACATGTACAATTACATGGCAGAACATTTGCTTCCCAGGATAATGGAGCTAATTTCTAATAAATGATTTCACCAAGGATCTTAACTCATTCAGCTCTTGGGTAAATAGTGATGGCAATAACAATATGCACATTTTTCAAGTGATTCATGCAGATGTACATTACTTAACGCCAGGCAGTTCTGTGACAAATGAAATACAATAAATTTTATACTAATATTTGCGGCAGTAATTTTGTGCTTTAAGATTTGCCCAGACAACATCCAATCTGTAACAATATAAAGGCAGCTAAAATGAAAGAGATTGTTCATATCCACATTTATTTTTGCACACAGATATAGATACACACACATACATATATATTTATACAGCCCAGATGGCTCCATACACCAAAAAATACTTACATTATCTTTTTTAACAGTGTCCAAATTTAATGCTCTCTTAACCCTGCAAGAGAAGAATATGGACAGGTTTTATGGTCATCTAGGCACAAAGATTTCTGTTAGTAAGGTCTATAATTGATAATGTTAAAGACAGTTTCCTTTTTTGGTTTCACATTTGTACAGGAAAACTGATGGCATCCAAAGCAAATCCATTCCCTGTACCAAGAACGTTGCTTGTTTAGAAGGATAAAGTGTTTGCCTAAGAAAATCTGATTCTCCGTTTTATACCAGAGATAAAATCAAGGCACTGAAGTGAAATCATGCTGAGTATTTATCTTTTTCTCCAAGACTATAAACAACAGAACCCCCCTCAAAAGCATTTTCATTTACATACCTTCTGAGCAAGGCTTGAAATTATTTTGCCTTTGGTCAAAATAATGTTTAAGACATTTAAGACACGGGTACAGCCAAGGTGAAAAAAGTAGTTTTTCCCATCATTTTAGCTCTTAACATGATTCAGTGCTACCAGACTATGACTTAACTGGGGAACAGATGCTCTATGTCTTTACAGGTCCCCAAACCATAAGAAACTGTTTGCTTCCCTTCTTCCCTCTCCTGATTCAGGAACATGCCAAGCTCTCTCTGCAAAATCTGCTCCTCTGAACTGGATGCCCAGCTGTTAATGGCAACACTGGAAGAGGAAAGCTGAATATTTATAATACTTTATATGGTACAGCTGTCTTCTAAAGAGCAGTCATCAAAATTTTATTGAATGCAGGCTAAATGCTCCAAGGAAAGAAAGGTCAACATAAATTAAGACTATTTTTCCCAGAGACAACTGAAACTTTTTAAGCACGTTCCTAAATCTTAACAATAGTTTAAAGCATTATATAAAACGATGAGAAAAAAAAAAAATCTTTGTAGGAACAGTCCCCAAGAAACACACATATTACATTGAATTAAACAAGGTTTGGAATATACATCATATTTCAAGAACTTAGTTCAGTTTTCATCCTGGAAAAAGAATGTTTTGCCTTGTAAGGAATTTAGATGACCTCATTCCAAACATATCCTTTTAAAATTTATGTTGCTATTCCAAAACTGTAAATTAAAGGATTGGGAAAATAGAATGGAAACACATCTTTGATGTGTAACTCAGGCAAGGGTCTTACATGGAAACTGTTTTACAGCTATCTCTATTACAAAAAAGGGAAAAGAAATATCCTATCTTAAAAAAGCCAAGTAAACAGGTAACATTTAAATTTAAAAAGCCTCTGAAATTTTGGCCAAAGGGCAGCCAAAGCTGTAACAGTTTGATGGAATTCTTTACAATGTATTTCTTCTTTAAAGAGAACCAGATATTGCTCAAGGAATCCCGACTCCACTACACCTTCCAGCTCATGGCAGCAGAGAAATATTCCATTTATTAATGCATCCACACTGGAAGGATGCTCTGGGGGCCAATGCATTTGCATGTTACACTAAGGCATGTTCTGATGGAAGTTTTTATGACAGACTTCAAAAGAAGCTGAAAGCCGAAGGAAAGCAGGATCAGGACTCAGCACAGCTGTAGGACGAAATAAATGAGAAACTACACGAAAATCCCACTAAGTTATAAACATTGAGAACATTTCTTAGGGGGAAAGTTGTGCACTGATCAAAGCTACCTTCTTTGAAATCTGTCAGATATCGTGTACAGCAGCAGAGCAGCACATTGTCCAAATTTCTCTCTGCAAGCACCCTGAACTATGGGAGCAGAGATGGAGCCTCATTCCAAACCCTTCAGTGTTGGGAAGAACTGGAATATTGTATTGGAACACAGAATTTTAGCTTTAGAATGTCAGTCTTGCCTCGTGTCACCCAATAGCTTGGCTTGCCTGGGGGCTTGTTTTTACTGACTGTCTTTTCAAAGCCATAATGGGAGAAGTTAAATCAGAATTATTTAAAATTTGTGCTCCAAGTTTACACACAGACCTCTGAAACCAAATTCATCCCAACACCTAACATGAAAACCCTGCTGGCCGAACTGTCTTCTCTCAGATCTTCCTGATCTAAAGAAGAATGTGGGGGGAAAAAACAATACAAGCAAATAAAATTCCTCAAGTATTTTAGCAAACAACATGAAGAGCACCACTTTTAGTTTGGTTTGGTTTTTTTTTATATGGCTCACTTTGACTACGGTGTAGAACCAAATGTCAGAGTGGAATAAGAAAAGGAGACAGAAAGATGAGGTATATGTGGTGAGAGTATTTAACCGGAGTTTCCTACCCCTGAATTAGCCTGACAAGGCTTAATTTATTTTCTTAACCATGCAGAGTGTGATGGCACATGTTTACAGCCAGATGTACAACCTGCAGTGATTATTTTGTGCCTAATATTTAGCAGGTTAAAGAACTTTATTGATCTCCAGAAGCTCACGATGAGCAGAGATACACAAGAGCAGCATCAGACTCACATGACTTGATTAATTACTTATTGCTTGATTAATTGCACAATATAGGAGAAAAATGAGCAGGATTTATTCCCACTGGAGACAATACGAAGAGATACAGCCTGATGGAAAATGGGCACGGGGGGTGTCATGCCCTGATCTCCACAGGCCTGCAATTCCTTCCCACATCTCTGCACCTGAGTGTGTGTGTGAATCTATAATTTAGTCGCTGCTGTAATTGTAGTAAATCCTGTTGAATCACTTTATAAATATTAAATCAGTCCGTGATTAAGTGCTGCTAAACTCTTTTGCACCTGTATCTTTTGTATCCATATCCTTGTCCCCGTGACCCTTTTGCATCCCTGGTCTCCGTGTAAATCATTCTAAATTGATTCTGGTCCCATTTTCCTGTGTATGCTCCATCTGTGTAGTAAGCAATAGAGTGAACCTTGCCATCAAACTCTGTTGAAGTCACACGTTCACAAATTCATACCAAAACCTGCTTTTTTTGTCAATCTCTTCAGTGGTGGCCAAGGGAAGGGTCAGAGGATGGACCAGGCTCTGCTTGGCAGTGCCCAGCAACGGGACAAGACGCAATGGGCAGAAAATGATGCCCAGGAAGTTCCACCTGGATATGAGGATGAACTTCTTTCCTGAGCAGTGACAGAGCACTGGAACAAATTGTCCAGAGAGAGTGTGCAGTCTCCCTCACCGGAGATATTCCAGAACTGCCTGGGTGCAATCCTGTGCCATGTGCTCTGGGATGACCCCACTGGAGGATGTTGGGCTGGATGACCCACTGTGGTCCCTTCCAAGCTGAACCACCCTGTGATCCTTCTTCTTGCCCCTCTCCCACACAGCCCCACAGGTGTTATCCATGGGATGTACGGAGATACAGAATCACAGAATAACTGGGGTTGGAAGGGATCTCCAGAGGTCATCCAGTCCAAACCCCCTTGCCAAGGCAGGGTCACCCGGAGCAGGTGACACAGGGTTTGGAATGTCTCCAGAGAGGGAGACTCCACGCCCTCCCTGGGCAGCTGCTCCAGAGCTCTGGCACCCTCAGTGTTCAGAAGTTGTTCTTGACGTCGAGGTGGAACTCGTTGTGTTTTAGTTTACGGCCATTGCTCCTCGTCCTGTCGCTGGGCACCTCTGAAGAGTCGCCCCCGATCCCTCAGAAATGCAGAATACAGAGAGTTATCACCCACAGCAGCACCGCCCACCCAGCCACGCCCGCAGCGCTGCCCCAGGAACCACCATGGCGAGCATTTCCCGGTCTCTGTTTTCATTTGGAAACAAATCCCGCCCCCTCGCCGGCCGCTCCTCCCCTCCCCGGCCCGACTCCGGCCGCACTTTTCCCCTCACGGAACGCGCTCGGGAGCCGCAGCCCGCCGGGAGAAGCGCTCCCCTCACGGCGTCCCGGAGAGCCCGCGGGAACCGACCCGCTGCCGTGAGGAGAAGGGTGTGAGAGGAGAGAGAGGGGGGGTGGGAGAGGAGAAGAGAGGGAAGAGAACAGGGGAAGGGAGAGGAGCAAGAAGAGGGGAGAGGGAGAAGAGGAAGGGGAGAGAGAGAGCGGACGGAGAAGGAGAGCAGCGCTGCCCCGCTCCCCAGACACCTACGACATCCCGGAGCCGTTCCCGCCGCCTCCCGTTCGCAGCTCCCGCCGTGCGCCCGCCAAACGCCGCCGGCTGGAAACGGCGCCGAGGGCGGGCCGGGCCGGGGCGGGGCCGAGGGGCCCGGCAGGGCTGCGGGGCCGACACCGGGACCCCCGGGACAGAAACCGAGACCGGAGCCGAGGCCGAGATCGAGACCGGTGTCGGTGTGCGCTCGTCGGGTCCCGCTGTACGCGGTAGGAGCCGGGCCGGGGCTGGGGGGGTTCGGCCGGCGGGTTCGGGGCAGCCAAACGCGCCTCAGGAGTCCCTCAGGCATCGCTGAGCAGGGCTGAGGGAGGGAGGAAGGGCTGATTCCCCTCAGGGCTGGGGGAAGGGGATTGTAATTTTTTTTTTTTGTTACCGTGGGGGGCACATTTAGCCCTTGAAACTGCCTGTACCCCCCGGGGAGGGAGGTGATGAGATCCATGTGGGACAAATTTCCCCGTTTCAGGTGAACGAGGACGGAGCAGGGCGAAGCTTCCCTGTGCAAATGAGGGTTCTGTGTGGATGAGCCTCGGACGTGAAGGTCAGTGTTGCCATGGAGGGTCTGACTTTGGGCATTAGGAGGAATTTCTTCATAGAAAGGGTGATTAAACATTGGAAGGGGCTGCCCAGGGAAGGGTGGAGTCCTTATCCCTGGAGGTGTCCAAGGAAGGAGTGGAAGTGGCACGCAGTGCTCTGGGCTGAGAATACGACACTGGTTTGTGTTGGAAGGGACCTTAAAACTCATCCAGTTCCACCCCCTGCCATGGGCAGGGACACCTCCCACTGTCCCAGACTGCTCCAAGCCCCATCCAGCCTGGCCTTGGACATTTCCAGAGATCCAGGGGCAGCCACAGCTTCTCTGGGCACCCTGTGCCAGGGCCTCCCCACCCTCACAGGGAACAATTCCTTCCCAATCTCTAATCTAAACCTAAATCTCTCCCTGTTTGGAAGCCTGGGCTGGATTGCTCCCCTCTGTCTATTTTTCTGAAGTGTCATTTATCCAGTAAAATGTCCCAGCCTAAGCCACGGGGCTGCTGGCAGTGCTGTCACTAAGCCACTGCTCACTGGATTTCCCAGCGATGGATTGGCAGCACCTCCTGGCCCACATACGAAATATCTCAGTAATGGGAAGCCCAAGGAGTACAAACAAGAGTTCACACTTTATAAACTGGTTACTGGAAAATTAACATTTCTTCTTCTTCTCCTCCTTGCCTTTACGCCCAGTTCCATTCCGTGTGTGTAACACTGGTGCTTAATTATAATGACACCCGTTTGCAGGAGCCAGACTGTGTCAGGGGGTCCCTGTGGGGTCCTTCCGGTGCCTGTGTAATATTAAAGTGTCAGGGTGTTACAAATTGGGTACTTCATCCTTGATAAGCGATTATTATCTGCCTTTCCCAAGTGTGAAAGACCTGTATAACTCAACGAGGTGCCGGTGCTTGAGGCCTCCTGAGTAAAAATCCAATGAGTCCTGAAGGGGACCCTGGGACGGCATTGTCTTGTTGCTGAACTTGAGATATTCCATTTATTCTACTGGAATATATTTCCTGAAGTGAACATTGGGTAAAATAATACAAGAGGCTGTTAAAGCAACAGCACAACAGGATTTAGTGTCCCTCTGTGATGGCCTTCTAAAAACCTTAATCACCCGTGGTGGAAGCAGAAAGCTGCTGTCAGAGTTTGCTGACCATTGGTGAGCAAACAGCATTAGTTACTGCTTTAAATTGTTTTAATAATAGAGAAAAAGATGTGTTTCTGGCTTTTTCCGTACATTTATGATTGTATGGGCCTTGGTCTTAAAAGGCCTGAGTTGCTCAAAGTTTTAGGCACACTTATTTTTGAAGTTTTGTGCACATTTATTTCTATTATTTATATTTAGGTAACTCTTAGAAATAGAATTCTGTGCTTAACCTGGCATTTTTGAAGGATTAAGGGTTGTAATTTTGACCGGTTTTATTATTATCAATATGTTTTGTCGAGTTATAAGTGTAAAAAGAGAAAATATGGATGGCAAAGCCTTGTTTCACAGATGACGTGCAAATGTGTTTTTATGCTTTCCAAAATCAAGACTATGTAAGATTTATATAATAATTGTAATATCAAATGTCTGAAACTAAATAAAATACAGCGAAATTAAAGTTTTTACTGCCAATGAAGGATAAACTGTGAATCATAAGTAGAGCTCAAGCTCATTTCTGTTTGTGGATCTTGTGGTCCTTACCTACAGGTGTAGATAATTATTCCCATCCCAGATTTAGAGAATAGAAAGGATACGACCTAGATGTTTGGATAATTGTTTCAGGGGACAAACAGAGGCATTATTAAGACAGTTAAAAATTCTAACTGGAATTGTATCCCTCACAGGATGGCCAGCAGTCCCGGGAATCAGAAAGCCACACACTCGGAAAATTCCCAAGGGAAGAAGTCCCAGCATGCAGAAGAAGCCATTTTTTACATGAACTGCAGAGCAGCTTATCTGACTGTCTTGAAAAGCAGCTTAGAAAATATTAAATCAAAGGAACAACTCAGTTTGGGTAATGATTTCATCTTTTTCCCTCTACCTCTTACAGGGGATGATTACAGTGAGAGTATCCCAGTGCAGAAACTCAGTGTTTTAAGGAATTGAGAGTAGTTTTGGATGCCTGCTGAAAGGGGGAATACCAGACAGAGCTTTTTTTCTGTAAATCACCAGTATGAAGGGTCTCAGTTCAGTTCAGAGTGGGCCATTGCCCTGGCTCGGAAAATCACCATTGCTGGTGTTCCATAAGAATTCTTACTCCTTATCTCAACTCCTGAATTACACTTCCATGGACTGGAATCAAAAGTTCTCACTTTTCATCCCGACTATATTTGTGTATAAGTGGTGGTGGTGTCCGCAGTACAACAGGAAAAAAATAACCTCTGACTGCTTCAGCTGCACTAAATAAGGCTGTTGGTAGATCCTGAAAGCTGTGGGGCTTTGTTTTGCAAACTTTAGGAATTTTAAAGGGGAGTGAGAAAAATTTACCTGAGAAATGGAAGTTAGTTTCTTTTATAATATATCCTAGTGACCAGGTAAGACAAGGAAGGAGTAAGGTAAGACTGAGTAACAAATAACCTGTTTCAGTTTTGAAAGAGGTTTCACTACCCCAGATCAAATTTCTCAAGCACATACAGTTCCAGCTTTGCAGTTTCTTGGAGTCGTAGGGGTGTGTGCTATGTTTGGGTGGTGATTTTGTTCTTCTTAGAGCATTTTTGTTCTCTATTAGAAGGTTTTTCATGGAAACCACCAGTGTGAAAGCTGAGTGCACTTCTCTGTTGCACTGACTGTAGCTTCTTTCCCTACAGCAGAACATGAAATTCTACCCATTAGCAAGCACATTCCTACAGCTTGTGACCTGGTGCTCTCCAGGCTTTCTCAGCTGCAATAAAAGGGCCTTTATGACATCCTAATGATAGTTTGGGATAATCTGGATTTTAACAGAGGGGTGGTGTGAACAAATGTCATCTCTTTAATAAATGCTTTGGCTTTCATCTCTATCCATATGCCACTTGGCTACGCAGCAAGTGTTTGGGCAATTTGCTTTCAAGGTCAACTTAGAGAGGGCAATTAGTTGTTTAGACTCCCAATCTTTTCAGAGATGTTTGAGAATTTATTTTAGAATTTGTAATGATTGAGAGTTAGAGACTTATGTTTCATCTTAAGTCAATTTTGGCATTTCTCAAATGAGTGGTGCCAATGTTTAAGCATCTCTTTCTTCATCAAGTTTGGCTGATATTCTAAACTAAAGTCTCACTGAGACATTGGCCCTGTGAAATTTTATTTGTAGGAGTTTTGCTTATCCACAAATAGTAGCTTCATTTCCTGTCTGTTGTAATATTACTGAAGTGATTTAGCAGAATCAGACCATAAAGAACTATAAATAAAAGGTGCAGTCTGATTGAACTTTCACAAATACAAACTGGGAGGCATGTAGGGAATGGCAAGTGCTGATCTCCCCGGAGATATAAAATACAGGATTGTACATTTGAAGGATATCTGTTAAATATAGTCATGTGATGCACTGACATTCCAGGGAACTCTGCTGTCCTTGGAAACAAACCCCCAGAGTCACTGCCCTTCCTTGGCTGCCCTTGACACTGAAATCCCCAAACCACTGCTCCGTGCCCAGGCGTGGCTCGGATAAAGATGCGAGCCCTGCTCTGTTCTCCTGGCTCCTCCAGCAGAGGTGACAGGGCACAAATCTTTATTTAGTGCTTGGCACTGAGGCAGGGATTAACAACAAAGGTGCCTGGTTTGTTTGGTTGGTTCCTGGTGACACAGTTCCCACTGAGCATTGTAACAATGCCACCGCCTCATTTCACAGATGCTCCCGAGCAGTTCCCAGCACAGGCTTGGTCACTGCTCAGCTGGCTCCAAATCAAATGCCAGCCCAGGTAGAGATGGAGGATCTCCTGTGCTTCCCTAAAAGACTCGATTATTTGGGAAGATATAAAACCATCCCTTTCATTTCAGATAGGCTGTAATTTGAATTTAATTTCCATTTAACGTAATACCTTCATCACACTGCAAACTGGTGCAAGGATGTTTTCAGTAAAGACCTTGAAGAGGAAAACAGATCCAGC
This sequence comes from Rhagologus leucostigma, assembly GCA_013397725.1. Classification (NCBI taxonomy): domain Eukaryota; kingdom Metazoa; phylum Chordata; class Aves; order Passeriformes; genus Rhagologus; species Rhagologus leucostigma. Next base: position 788,337 of record VZTD01002394.1, on the reverse strand, counting down.
AAATTCATTTTGGAGAATGCCAGGTGTAACATCTGTGGCACTGGTTGCATGTGTGGCGTTGGCTGCCTGGTGGTATCATTTTTCCTTTAAAATTCACGTTGTATAATTTGAATTGATGCATTCAAATGTCCAGGCATGACATAAAATATTGTCTCAGATAAATTCTGCTCTAGATTTCAGTTCTTGGCAAAGGAAGTGCAAAGATGATGTTGATCTTCGTAGAAATATGATCTAATAATGTGCAGGTTTAAAAATAATATGTTCTTGATATTAAAACAGTAGATTTAGGCTGAATTTTACACTTGGGGCTGTCCTTGTGTTCATGGATATTTTGATTAAGACCATAGCCAAAACTGTCCTTCAGACCCACTTTTCTCTTGGAGTGATTTGGCTTTAAAAAAATCTGAACATGGGAAGTGACTCAAGGATGTTTGGAGAAAAGTCCTCTCCTAACAGCTGGAATATATATTTAATATTGTGTTTTGTTGTGCAGTGCTTCAACAGGCTGGAAGAAATCCTTCTCAGAAGACCATTAATAAATACTGGACTTCACAAACAACTTCACTGAATTTTGATGATTTTTGTGCTATTTTAAAAAAAGAAAAGCCAGCTACAAAAAATGAACTGCTCAAAGCATTTGGAAAAATAGACACAGATAAGGCTGGATATATTTTACATGATGACCTTTATAAAATTCTTACCACAGTAAGTATCACTAGAAACTTAATTATCTGTCTTTAATTAGGAGAGATTCTGGAAATTAGATGGTAAAACAAGATAAGCAAGAATGACTGGGAGCTGGGATTCCCTGTTTTATGGAAGATTTTCGTGGTGGGTTTCCAGAAGACACCACAGAATTACATCAACTGATACAATTTATCTCTTCAGTGTTTAGCAGCATTGCAAGGACATATTTTTTCTGATTTTGACCTCTGTTTTAGTTATTCAATTTAAAATCCATTGAAATCTATTGCAAGATAAGATTCCCTGAAAGAATATTAAAAGACTCTTTGTTTGTTTATTAAATTTCACTGTAGGTGAACAGGATTCTTGATTAGGAACCCAAACTGAGCTGGTTTTTTGTTGCAGAGAGGTGATAAAATGACCTGGGAGGAAGTTGCCACCATAACTAAACAAGCTGATTTTAACTGCAGTGGCAAACTTGACTACAACAAGGTAAGGCCTAGAGTGAAATTTGTTCTTGTAAAGGCAATATGAGCATTAGTGATGACCTTACCCCAGGATTCTAAATTTTGGACTGAATAAACAGCCCACAAAGATTTGTACATAAATATGGTTTCATAGAAGGAAAACCGGTAAGAATCCTATGTTAAAAATCAGTTTTCAAATATCTAGAAAGAAAGAGTTGAAAGTCACACTTAATATTTATTCAATATTTGGACCTCCTTGTTGAATCATGGCTGCGTTTTACTGTGATACTTGAGTGGTTGTTCTGATTAATGAAAATTTAAATTAATACTGGTCTTGAAGAGAAAATTCTCCTGACCTGTCCTTTCCTTGCTAATGCTACATTTTACTCCTTAAAGGCATGAGAAAGGTAACCTGGTAAGTGAAATATTCTGTCTTTGTCTCGAGTTCTGTGAGCTGTACCTGACCACCAGTGAGCAGTGCTGCAAGGCTGCAAGGGACAGGCTGGAAGTTGATCCTCGACTGAGGCAGCAGCAGTTTGGGAATCAAACTGAAAGTTCCTCTGAAGGGATCACGCTGCCAGTGTCAAAACCATCCCCGAGGATCTCCAGGAAAGCTGATCACAAACTGGCTAAAGGTATTTATATTTCTTATATTTTATGTTTTTTTCTGTTGGAGACGAAGTTCTGGCTCAATGAGCAGTTGAGTTTTTGTTTAATTTTTCTCAGATTAGTGAGGATTTTAGTGATTAATTTAATTTCCGCTGTGGCAATCACATCAATGTGTCAGTGAAATACGTTCAAATGGCTGCATCTCTGAAGCTCTCAAATTCCTAAGGGTGAATTTTATTGATTGTCATGTGACACAGTCCAAAGGGAAGAGAGAAGGTGAATGCTCAGGTGTTGCAACGTAGGCAGGTTATTTATTTCTTTGCCAGGTCAGAGATGAAACCTTAAACATTTCTCAATAAGCTGTGTGTTTGCTTCAATTCTTGAGGCTGCTCTTCAAGCACAATTAAGAAGTTGTGGACAGTTTAAAGTCCTTCCTGAAGTTACAAACATACTTCAAAACCTTCCCAAACTGGAAAAAGTCCACTGCAGAGGCACCAAATATGAAATATTGGGATGCAGTTTATGCTGTTCCCAGTTGCTTCAAATGTGGGCAATACCAAAGAGGAGCAAAAGCAACACAACACTGCTGAAGGGAAGTTCTCTGATTGAGTTCTTGTCACCCAGTTTTCTTTGTGCTTCTAAATGCAAGGTTTATGATAAACAGCACTGGGAGAGGGTTGAAATACTGTAGTTGTAATTAAATATCTCTGTTTATAGGTGACAGCAGAGCTCCTTCAAGACCTTCATCAGCTCAAAGTGGCAAAGCTTCCACCTCCACCACTGTCACTGTGGGTGCCAGCTGCAGCAGGAACACAAAGCTAATTATTGAGCCTGACACAATGAAGGTATCACACTGAAATGATGGTGTTTTCCTCTAGGCACCTGTGTTATTGCATTTTAAATAAGCTAAAAATCAGAGAAAAATGGTGTCTTATGTTTTATTAATAGTTTGTCAAGGGCAGCTATAAACTACTGAGAGCTTTCCTGATACGTATTATTATTAACATTTTTATATACTGTTGGTTTTGCTGACAACAAGTTATTGGAAATAATTTTTCAGGTGTGAAGGTTTAATAGAACGAAATGTGGTTTTTATAAATGAAACCACTGTTGGAGAAAACAGTTAATGACTTCTTGAGAAATTTAAAATTTAATAATTTATTAGGTTGGTGAGAATTTTAAATGCTTAAGTAGTCTGAAAGATTGTGTATCATAAACCTTTGCATGAAAGGTAATTGGAAATAAATAACAGATCTCTGAGCATATTCAGTTTCTTGGGCATTGCTTGGTAAATATGTATGCTGTAACCTGAAAATATTGATTTTTAGTTAGACTAATATGTTCTATCAGTATTTTCTTTTAAATAAATCACTCATTCAATATAAATTCCTGGGGGAGAGAGACAACAAAGTCACTTTGCTAAGTCAATATTTGTAGAGTGTTAATATTGATCTTTTTCCCTTTGTTTTCCCTTTCTTGACTGAACCTTTACTAGTTTTCCTTCAACAGAAAATAATAGCTGTAGAAATATAAAACATTAACTGGGAACTGCTGGGATACATTAAAAATGTGCACCTGGAGACTCTTGTATAAAAGGGAAAAAATGGTTATGACCACACAGTGTAACTGCTGCTGGAAAACTGAACTGATTGTCCTCAGGAGCTACATTTTTGTTTCAAATAACAACTCTGGATTTGTTATTGAACTCTGAAGTCCTTTATATCTTCCCCATTGCTATACAGTGACATTTGTTCTATATTAAAATTTCAAAACATCATCTCCCAGGGATTTTTTGCAGTCTGTTTAGGTATCTGGACCTCCGTGCAATTTAACCTGCACTCTCACCTTGTTCAAACATGATGTGGAGTGTATAAAACCAGCACGCACTTACCCAAGATTGGATTCTTTTTTCTTTGTACAAGCCAGTAAGAACTGACTGAAAAACAAAAAAGCAGCTGCAGATATTGGTTAGTATTGATTGGCATCGTCCAAAACCTGAAATCAATCAATAAACATGGAAAGGTGTAAGTAGAACTATTAATTTTTTTAAACTTTATTTTGCACGATGCAAGCTCTGCCAGAATCAATGAATAAATACCCAAGGATTCATTTGTGGTGTGAATCAGCATTTGACACCCCAAAATTCTTCTTATTCATCTTATATTCAGAAATATATATATATATATTTGCTGTTCACCTGTCTTGTTGTGTCAGTAAGAAAATATTGCCCTGAGGATGTTGGAGCAACACCAACTTTACATTTCTGACAGAGGAAAACAGTGGAAGTCAGAACATAGTGAATGTCTAAATTTAAAAACCCTTAGAAGATTCCTCTCAGTCATTGCTTTTTATTAGGAATTATGCATTAACGTGTGGATATTTTCCATATTAACTTAAATTTTAGTAGCAGTGACCAGCAGCAGGTAGTGCTTCACATTTCCTTCCAATTAACATTTCTAACACAAACATTTCCCACTTCAGCTATTATTCGACAACTTCTGTTCTGCTTTGAAGTGACAGAGAAAAATCCAACCAGAAGATCCTCTTTTAGCTTCCCGATTTTACATACCTGTTTGGAATTTGATAATGTAGGACTCCTAGCACCACCTTATGCTCCCTGCCAGAATAACAGGATTTGATTTCCTAAAACATGGATAAGGTTTTTGTCCAACAGTTTTGGCAGGTATTAAGCTTGGAGCAAACAATTCTTTATTTCAGATGTGTCAAGTTTTAAGAAAAATATTTCATTTTTTAAATCTTTCAGATGAAGTCAGGAGCCATGGAAGTATTGGAATAAACAGTTTAGGAATAGTAGTGGAAATGATCCAAGAGGCCGAACTCCTTGTTGGAATTCTGTCACTGACTTATGTTGACCCCCCTGTTAATCCCAGCTCCCATTATCCACTTTTGGACTGACACAGCCCCAGCTGCTGCTCCGTATTTAACCCTCACCATTAAGTCCCAGGAATGTTTTATCTCTGTTCACTTCTTTCTTAATTATTTTTTATGATTGGTCCCCTTTTTCCTTGTCCTGTCACTACAAATCCAGTTTCATGGATAAAGAGGAGTGTAAAATTATTGGATGGATTTGTTAATTAGGTTTATTCTGCTCCATAGAAGGTGGCCAGGGGCTGATCTCTGGCTCCGTGGTCCAGAAGTAGCTGCACTTCCACAAGGATTATCCCTAAAATCTTCTCCAGCAGGTTGTGCCCACAAGGAAAAGATTATGGGAGATTATAGGAGGGGAGGGACTTGGATAGCAGGGATTGGAGATCCCACTTGATTTTAAATAACTTAATTAATCTTTGTCTTTTCTACAGCCAATTTACTTTGAAAGTCTTTTAGAACTTCTTTAACAAAATCTTAATTTTTAAAAAAAAATCCAAACCTCCAAAGAACAGCAGAAAGGGAGTTGCAAAGTATATAACATTTGTATTTCAATTAGTCCGTGCTGTCAGCTGTTTGCAAATATAATTAGCAAAATCTTCGTGGCGATTCCAATTTAATTTTCAGCTGTTGGAGCATTGGGGTGTTCTCTGTGTTTTTCAGGCATTTTCACAAGTGAAGCAATGTTGCTTTGCAAAAATAAGGATTATTTGGGATTTTTTTTTTTTAATGAAAGTATATTGAGGCTGTATCTTGTGTATTTTATGCAGGGTTTATTAAATAATCAAGTTAATTAATATTTCACTTTTATCTTCATCCAAAATGAAGAAAACACCTAATATTTGCTTGGTTTCCAGGAATGGCAATGTGCACAGTCCAAAGGATGCTTCTACCTGGAAGAAGATGGAGAAATCATCAGTCACAAGTACAGGCTGCACTTACCCCAAAGATCTGCAGTTTGTATCACCATCAAACCTTTAAATATTCCCCAGGCAGAAGGTGAGTGGGTTTATATTTCATTTTCCTCTTAAAAAGAGGTGGTGGCTTGGTGATTTACCATGGGGCTTCATCCACTTGCTACATTGGAATTATTTTTTTCCCCGAGTAGATTATTCCCTTTTTAATCCCATAAAACAGGAGCCTTTAGACCCCAAAATTGTTTTAGAGTCATCTGGGCTGGCTTTTTTTAACAAATTTGTGTGGTGTGTAACCATTCCTTGGCATTCTTGACTCTTAATGATAGAACTATTTTATCAGTAATTCTTAATGATAAAATTATTAACTATAATCATTATCTGTAAAGACTATCACAAGGCTTGGAACAATTTATCTGCTTGGCCTAAACAGGAAGGAAATCCCAATAGCACAGAATAGATTCTTTTTTTTCCATTTTTCATCGGCAGGCATCAATAAATACCATGGGAATACTCTGAGATGCAAAGAAAAACAGTTTTGTGTCATTATTAAGGATCTTGGGGGGAATAATTTTTCTTTTTAGGAAAATCTTGTCACTGGTTGTCAGTGGATACAGCTTTGTTTATTCTGAAGGAAAATGAAACCCAAGAGAATCTACAGCTTGTGAGCTTTACTGAACTCCAGCACAAAGAGGTTAGAGATTCTTGGGGTATTCCTATTTTAATTATTATTTTTTTAGTGTGTGTTAGTGCTGGAGGTGTGAATTCCATGTGTTTGGGAGAAATTCCAGCTGTGCCCAGTATTGCTGAGTTGCTGGGTATATTTACAGCTGCTCTTTAGAAACTCAGTTGTATTTCTGCACCTTCAAACACACCATTTCCAAGGCAAAATTTGGCTAAATTTCCTTTAATTCTCTTTCTCCTTGCCATATATAATTTTGAACTTCATAATGCTCTGACTCCTTTTTCTGTGGCAGAAATAAGGCAGCATGAACTTATTTTCCCCTTCTCCCCTCATCTCTCTCCTGTACGTTTTTCTACCTTTTTTTCTAAGAGATTCACTATTTTTTATCTTAGAATGGCATCACACAGCCAATTTTTTTTTGAGGAGAGAACCCAGCATTCCCAGTCTTTTCAAGTAATTAATCACTTTTGTATGAATATTAGTGGCAACAAAGAAAGGCATCATTTGAGAAGCTCTTGCAAACTTTTCTGTCTTCCTTTAAGAGCAGATGTTTGGATGGAGAGGGGAGCTTGGGTCTGGGGTTTACTGGCTGCTCCCTTTCACAACTGGCTGTAGGCTGAGGAAGGTAAAAACCCAAATTCCTGGAGAAGCCAAACTGGTGTGGAGAGATGAAGATGGAGAGCTGGCCCTCACCAAAGAATTCCGGTGAGTTTTATTCCCAAACGTGGTAACCTCTTTTCCAGTTAAAATGTGGCTTTTTAAATCTGGATGTTCCTAAAGTACTGTTTGTACAGAATGTTCTCAAATAGACTGGACAGTTCCTGGCAATATTATGAGCCAGTTAAAGGAAGTGGAAGCCCTTGGAAATAGCTTGGCCTTTTTCATCCCTCAGGGCTGCTCTGTTGGATATATTTGAAACAATTGATTTGGATGGGAATGGCCTCCTGAGTCTGGAGGAATACAACTTCTTTGAGCTGAGGACTAGTGGGGAGAAGTGTGATCAGGAAGCCTGGGCTGTGTGTAAGGGTAAGTTCATTACTGTGGTAATTAGGCCTACAACTAATTAAGACTATCAGTTAACTTCCAAGCTGGATAGAACTGGGTATTCTGTAGCCTGTTCCAAGAACATGTGTGGATACTGTTCTCTTCCTTCTTTATTTTCCTTTTTTTCCAGTCTCCTGTCCTTTGCTTTGCTTGCTTCTGGTGTGTGTGCCACTGACCTTCTGCTGAGAGAATTCTTCCCCTTCCTAATTGTTCTGTAGCTGCCAAAACCTCTACAGGGTTTGTAATCCTGGATCACGTGGGGAATGAAACTGTCACAGGTATTTGTTTAATCGATCTCCTTTGTGCAGACTGGGCTGGTGCTGCTTTTCCATCTCACAAAGTGTGGAGAGGGACATTTAATTAGGGTGTATCTGGGGCTATAAAATGGCATCCAGAGTTTATGTGGGTTGCCAGTGTCTCCTTGCATAACACCCATGTCATGCTTGACATAATTCCTTTGGAGGCTGTGGCACATTGGCCAAAATACTTTGGATCTGGTAAGCCCTATTAATTATTTCTCCCCAAAACGCTCTGAGGTATCAGAATTTTTCCTAACTGATGGAAAACTCCTACAAAAATACATTTCTATAACTGAATTTCTCCTCTGTTTCATCCCTGGATGTGCTTGTCCACACTTGATGGCTTTGTCAGGGTGATGCTTTTGGTCTCCACACAAGTAGGAGGGGTGGAAATGTGTGAATAAATAAGAGAGGAAAGAGGAGAAGCTGGGGAATGTTTCAGCAGGTCATCAATCAGTGGAAGGGTTCACACGAATATCATCAATCTTGACACCAAAGTTCAAGCCATTTATTACAGCATCTGTACCCTTGGATAGATTTATTAAATTGGTAATCCCTTTTTAATAATATATAGTCAAGATTTAGCATTGTTATGAAGATGAGGAAACCATTTTTAAAAGTCCCTGACACGAGGACATTTCAATTATGTGTTTGATGACATTAGAGTGGTGGATCTATGATATTCTCTCTAGAGAAGGGTGTTAGGATTACTGGAATTTTATTGCTTTTTAGGAACTAAGTAAATCATTTCTGTACCAAGGACCTGAAGCATTTAAAGGTGCTGTCTCCAGCTGTTTATCATTTCCCATTCCTAAAATACCCTATTCTGCAAAGCTTAACCCCAAACTTTTAGAAAAAGAAATCAAGATGAGCTCTTTTTGTTTTGAAATCTGCCCCTTTTTTTGGGTTATCCGAGGGGCCAGCTGTTTGTAGGCATTATCCCAAATCCACAGGGGAGCTCTGCAAACAGCACATGCCTGGTCAAGGACATTCTTTCCCAAATTATATCCGAGACCCTGAGGCTGCAAATTGGCTCCATCTTTTAAAGCTTGTTAACAGGAGTGGGATTGTGGCTTTGGAAGGATGAAGGTGTTTGCAGCGAGAACAAGCTTTTAAATGCTATTTCTATTCCTTTGAAACAGAGAATTTTGAGATGAAGAAGAATGAACTAACGAGACAAGGATTTATGGATTTGAATCTCATGGAAGCCAACGACCGGGATGGGGATCCTTGGGACCTTTGGGTCACTTTGTTGTCCCTGGGCTACAACAAAGCCTTAGAAATGACAGAGGTAGGAGAGTCACAGAGCAAAACTCACTGCACATTTAACTGCTGCGCTCTTCGTGGCTGCCACAGACTGATTGCAGGAGGAGAGGGATCCACTGCAAATATCCAGGGCTTCCACTGCCATTTCCTGATCCTGATTCTTAGGACAGCACTTGGATCCTTGAAAGAGGAGATTTTCCTTTTGCTCTAGAGAAAGCCAGAGTTTTGTGGGGTTGTAGAGGAAGGAATTTTGGATTGTATCTGTTGAAAGAATCCATGCACTCTGCAGGTGGGAAGTGATAAGGATGGTAAACAGTGACCTGACAGCATATTTAGAAAATACAGGACTTTTTCTCCTTAAAAAAGTCACTTTTGCGGCCCGAACCACAAGAGAAGTAGATAAAGGTAATTTTTTTCCACATGATCTAGAATTCCTAGTTTCCAGACATAACTATTTCTGTTATTATTGCCTTTCACAACAGTGTCTGAAGGTGTTCAACATGAAATTTTAATGCTTCATTAAAATCTTTGGGTTTGGGTCACACACTGTTTACTTTACAGGACCAGAGATTATTTCTCTGATGTTTCTGTGCACTTACAGATTTTATTTTATTATTTTATTTATTTTATAGGAATAGTATCACTTCTGATGTTAACAGTTCTCTCTAAAGAAAGAGGATGTTGTTAATGAAGAGAAAAAAATATGAAAAATTAAAGCATTAAATATGCAGAAAATTAAATCCTTTAATTCCCAGGAAAAGCTGATTTTTAGGATCATAGTCTGATAATGTTATTTAACTTTGTTAAACAGGTCAGTGTAGTCACTATATAAAATATATGCAGACCTAAAAATAGTCAGTATGAGAGATATCAGTTGTGTCTCTCAGTGAAAATCTTGGGATGGTGCTGAGGGATTTAAGGATGAGCAGTTTCTCCTTTTCCTCCGAGCTGTGGTTGGCAGAGCCCCTGCAAGGCTGTTTCTCTGCATTTCAGCCACAAGAGAGAGCTCTCCTCCAAGAAAGAGCTTTTTGGGGAGGTTTTCCTTCCAGTTAGGAATTTCAGGAAGGTGTTCTGTGCCTTATTCCAGCTGTGGGTTCTGGCTCCAGCCTTTGCTTTCCAAAGGACAGCACAGCTCTCCAAATGCCTCAGTAATTAATCTAAAACCCCCCAGCTGTTAATTTGTGTCTCTCACTTACCTCTTTAATTCCTTGATTTCAAATAATTTAAGATTGATGTTTCGGGAGCACTGAGGCAGAACTTGAGAAATCCTGCCGGATTCCAACAGCTTTAGAAAGGAACTGAGGCGCTGTGACTGAGTCTAAGAAAATGCAAACTCCTGATTGTTACACCAGGAGTAAAATGTAGCCAAGCTACTCCCAGGGTGCTCAGTGCAACATTGCAGAGGTGTTAAATCTGTGTCAAGTGGCACAAACAGCAACAGTGTGACAGGTAAAAGAGAAAAGTTTATTTCAGACACTGGGATACATTAATATTTCATCTTAATTGCTGGACGTTTTGCTGTCCAAGGAAGGGTTTGCTGTGTTGAACTGCGTGTCAGGTGTACTGTGAATGGCATGAAAAATGCCAGTTGTCCTGAGCTTTCATTTGGTGTAAAAGATTGCCACAGCTCTCAGGTTTGGAATATTCAATACTCAGGGAAATACTTGTATTGGGTCATTCTAGTTCAGATATGAAAATACTTAGGGGGAAAATCTGAGGGGAAAAACTACAGCTCAAGTGATGCTAAAACTCATCCTCTTCACTGCAGGCCTGCCCCTTTGTGATTGACATCTGTGCAGAGAGGTGCAAACCCAGAATTAAAGCCATTTCTCTGGAGCCGGGGGGCTCCGAGCTCAGCAGGGCTCTCTGCAGGTCTGTGGTTAATAAAGGAGAGGCCAAAGTGCTGGATGGCTCTGAGAACATCATCATCCACACTTACAAATCAGGCAGCAGGATCACCTCTGTGATTGAAAATAAGGTATGGCCTGAAACTTCCATAATGTACTTTGTGTTCATGTCTGTTGTTATTGTTCCTCCTGCTTCCTTGGGTCATATTTGAGAATTACTTTTCCTGAAATCAGGTTTTTGTGTCTGTTTCATTAAAAAAAAACGCTGCCTGATGTGCTCCTTGTGATTTCAGAAGAGCCTGGATCAGTGTTCCTGGAAGGGACAGATTATTATAATGAGGCAAGCAGTTCTAAGTACCATATAGAAACTGAATATTTTGGTGTTCCCATTCCAATTTTTCAACATTTTGACGCAATATCATCATATGAGAAAACAAACACTAGCAGCAGGAAATGCAATTAGAGCAGAGAGCACAGCATTTATACTATTGAATATTTTCAGTGTCCATAAGAAAGTCAAAGAGCAGTGGTTTTCAGGGGTGAGTTATGGATGAGTTTTTACCTGATTATTCTTCCAGGTGTATTTTATTAGTAATTCAAGCTAAAAGTTGTAAATTCAAGTAAAAGGGGTTGGTGAGAAGCAGAGATTTTAAACCTTTTTCCATAGATCACAATGAATGTGCTGTTCTTCTCAGTTTCCTTTATACCAGGAACTGTGAACAAATAAACACAGCACAGTAAGATGTTCAACTTCAGATGCTTGAAAAGATCACAGCAAGAAGTGTATTTTTAAATGCACAGCCGTGCAAAAGGGGGTGGGTTGGGGGACTAATATTAGGACTGGATGCTGAGGCTCCTGGAACTCTGGATTTGGCTTTGCACTTCGCCCTTTAGGGTGCATATTCCAGAGTTATTTATATGTTTGAGGATATGTCAGAGAGGGAGATCAGGGCTGCACTGAGACAACTGGATGCTCTCTGCTTCAGACCTCTGCCCACTCTGTTCATACCAGTTGGGTTTGGTTTGCAGATCTCACCAAGCTGGGTGGGAATGCTGGGGAAGCTCCACAGGGGGATCTGGACGGGCTGAGGCCAGCGGTGTGAGCTTCAACAAGGCCAAGTTGTATCTTCACAAGTCCTTGTGTTATTTCAATGAGTCTTAAATGACTTTTTTGACCAGGAATGTGGCGCTAAGATACGTTTGAAACTGTTACTCTTCAAAGAGTACCTGTTACTCTTCAAAGAGTATCCTTAAAGCATTTCTATCCTGTAAAACAGCCAAGTCACGGGAAGTGCGAGGAGTGTGCAGTTGTTACACAAAGAACAGACACTTAACCAGTAAATTCTAATGGTTCCTTCATGTTTTTTCACCTGCAGTCTGAAAACAAAGTGATAATTCATGTCAACAATGAGCAGTGTAAGAACTGCCTCAACAATAGGGGACTGACAGTTTTTGCTGTGGAAGTGGCTCCAAAATCCATGATGGTAAGGTTTTTGTATTGCTTAGCCAACTTTAGACAAAATCAGGTGACATCTTTATAGTTTCCTTTTGTAGGGCTTTTATCGTGGTAGTGAGCATGTGGAGAGTGGCATCTTCTGACCAGAACGCATCAGATGCAGTTCTTGGTATTTCAAAGCTGGTCATGTACTTGACGTGTTCCTGTTTTCCTGTGCAGTTTGCTATAAAAGTCCATAACTGCTCAGTTTTTTGTACATGGGCCTATTTTGATTGTCTGTGCTATACATGCAGCATTCAGCAATGTTTTTAATAATCTTTTTCTAAGGCTGTATTTTACTTTTTTCTCACTTAGCAATTTTTAATCCCATGTATTGATGCCTGTGAGAAACAGTCCAAGCATGCACTAATCGGAAACAGAAATACGTGTATTGCAGTCCTTGTGCACAGTGTGATTTGCAGGTGGCTGACTTTTGTTAAACTTGATTTAGGGATCGTGTTAACCATGAGACAGTTTGATTGCTGCAGAGCTGGGCAGGCTTTAGTGACAGTTCCAAATGAGGGTTCTAAGGGATGGAATGTGATGGGAAATGCATTACGAGTGCAGATGATGTTTTTCTTCATTTATTTATGGATAAACCCCCTGGTTTTATTTTTCTAAAAGTACACTCTCTTTGTTTAAAAGCAGAGGTATCCAAGCTATTTTATATTTCCCAGCTTTCCAGGGTGGATTCATTCAAACCTGTTGCAAACAGAGCAGTCCCATGACACAAGCAGGGCTGGGGCCTATTTAAATTGCTGCTGACACTTTAGATACCCAGAGCCTCATCCTGTAAGGTGGTTTTTAATTTGAATTTAGACTTCATTCAGTATAAACTGTAGGCTCAATCCTTATGGATATTTTGCTGTTAAATTGAATTGAATATCCATCAGTGTATATAATTGAATGTTTATCATTTAGTGATACAAGCACTGAACATTTTGCCTGCACAGCACATTGGGTAAGAGTTTTCCAATTAAAAGAACTCTCTTTCACTTCTGCTTTCTCTTGTGCCAGGTCTCTCAGCACGTGATGCCCCTCAACGAACAGGAAGAGTGGATTTACAGCTGTGTGCACTCCCTTGTATGTTAAACCTCCCAGTGCCAGGCTTGGGAGCAGCCAGACTGAACCAGGAATGGCTTTGGGCAGCTTTTAGACAATTTATAGTCTTGTCCTTCTCAAAAAGCTGGCATACATTTATACTTCTTGATGATTTTGGCATGGAAACACTGAGGCACAATAAAAATTAGTGCTGTTCAGTAATCCAGCTGCCAGTTGTAATATAACTGTGCTTTATAAAGGCTGGTTTCCCTAAATATGCTCTTGTTTTCCATACTGTGGATTGTAGTTCCATCACAGGCTGGAACTGCTTCACTGAGGAAAAACTTTGTTGAATGGGTTCCTGATTAAACATTCCTGTGGTTTTGATGTGAGAAGTGTAAAGGCATGAGGCTCATTTTATTTTGTCACCTGATAAAGGATTTGCTTCTTTCCCTTTTTATTTGTCTTTTGCTGATAATCCTTATCTTACACTTGTTCTGTAATTACTGCCTGATTTTATACTCTTTTACATAAAATAAAGTCTGCCTTTTTATATGCACTAAGGAAATAACATCATTTGAGAAGAATGAAGGTTTGTCTTGGGCTCTTGACAGTGAACAGCAATTAATTATTCCCAGGGCAGCTGAAGTAAGAAGACTGAAGTGCACCAAGTTTAGGCTGCAACAGCAATGAAAACCAGCTTTGAGGTACTAAAACCATTCAGCTTATTATAATTTTCTAGTTCCTCTAAATATCTGTTAATGTGGAAAAAAAGTGATGACCCTGATCATTGGATGCTTAAAATGTGTTTGAGTTTAAAATAGCCAGTAAGTGTATGAGACCTCATGTGTGAGGGCAGCAAGTAGTGGTGCAGAGCTATTTTTATCTGCCCTAACTCCTGCTCTCTGCTGCTCCTCTGCTGTAATCTTACACTGGGCAAGTAAATGTCAGTGACAAAATGAGAGCTGGGCTCTGATTTACACACTGCAGCCATTGGTGCTCAGGCAGGATTCCTGGTGAGCTTTTAGTTTTCCATATTTTTTTCCGTAGCAAGTACCACAGGTATCGTTTCCATTTTCAGAACTGTCTAAAAGAAGTTGAGGCCCCAAAAATATTTGGTGATTTTTAGCTCTGACTGAGCTCTGCAAATGCTGCCTCAGGCAAGGTGTGGGTAAATCAGAAATTCCCAGCTCCTTGTCTAAGAAGGAGTTGGGTAATAATGAGACACTCTGTGGAACAGAGACTACAAAGTGAGCAGTCCATTATTTACATTTCTTTTGTTCATAAAATCAGCCTTTTTAGATGTGGCAGGAATTCATATGCAACTCTCTCTGCCTTTTAGGGAAAGGAATGGTTAAAGCTGGAAGGAGGGCTTAGCTGAGAAATCACTGCACATGGAAAGAGTTGGGTTTGCTGCAGGTAAAAAACGTGGCACAGCAATACACAGGGAACCTCATTTATTTTCTGATCCCTCTGCTGCTAGGAAGGGTTTAATTATCCAATTTTTTAAGTGGGGACGTAGGCAAACTCTCCATGGCAGGTTCTACCTTTCCTTCCCTGGAGGAGGTGAGATTAGAGATCTTGATTGTATGTGCAGAGTCTTTTCCAGTTTGCTCCAGGTCCAGGTACCACCAAGACAGAAAAATTCCAGCTTCTCTTTTTAAGGCTGAACACAGGTACCAGCTTATTTTCTTTGAGCGGAGACATTTCGGAGAAAAAAATATCTGTAACAGGTAATTTCAGTTTCTGGAATGTTACCTTTCTTTTGAGAATTAGAGCTATAACAAAATTCAGTTTCTTCAAGGCTTTGCTAATGCTGACCTTCCCTGACCCCCTTCTGGGGCACTGGGGGGCTCCTGCTTGTGTGGGGTGGTCCCTTGAGGCCAGGGCCTGTCTGTAGGGCCTGTGGGGACATCCTGCTGGTGGCCATGGGGACAGGTAGGGTCTGGAGCACCAAGGGCAGCTGGGGGGGCTCAGCTGGAGAAATGGAGGCTTAAGGGGGGGACCTTCTGGCTCTGCACAACTCCCTGACAGGAGGGGGCAGCCAGGGGTGGGTCAAGCTCTGCTCCCAGGGAACAGGGGCAGGATGAGGAAAAAGGGCTTCAAGTTGTGCCAGGGGAGGTTTAGATTGGATCTCAGGGAAGATTTCTTGATGGAAAGTGTCCGGTCCTGGCACAGCTGCCCAGGGCAGTGGTGGAGTCCCCATCCCTGGAGAGATTTAAAAGCACTTGGGGACATGAGTTAAGTGGTGGCTTTGGCAGTGCTGGGGAACGGTTGGACTTGAAAATCTTAAAGCGCTTTCCCAACCTAAACCATTCCGTGATTCCGTGGTAGTGGCTCGGATCGAGCAGAGCACCAGGACACGGAGGTGCTCGGGGCAGGGGCAGGGGCAGCATCGGTAGGACAGGGCAGGGTGGGACAGAGCAGGGCGGAACAGCACACGGGTGCTGTCGCCTGCGGCCGGTGCCTTTAAGGGGCGGTCGCGGGGCGGTGGCGGCGGCGGGGCCGGGGCGGCCGCGGTCCCCCCCCGGCTCCCGGAACTCGCCCGGCGCCGGCCATGGTGCGGATCGTGACCGTGCAGACGAAGCCCTACGGCGACCAGAAGCCGGGCACCAGCGGGCTGCGCAAGCGGGTGACGGTGTTCCAGAGCAATGCCAACTACACCGAGAACTTCATCCAGAGCATCCTGGCCACCGTGCCGCCCGCGGAGCGCCAGGACGCCACGCTCGTGGTGGGGGGCGACGGCCGCTTCTACATGAGGGACGCCATCCAGCTCATCGTCCGCATCGCCGCCGCCAACGGGGTAAGCACCGGGCGCTCCGCGGCTCCGGGGTGCCCTCCCCGCCCGCCGGCAGCGGGGCCGCGCAGAGCCGGCGGAAATCGCTGGCGCTCGGCGTGTCCGCGGCGTGGAAGTAACGCGGTGAGTGACAGCTGAGCTGACGGGGCTGGCGTGGGGCAGCTCGCGGTCCAGGCAGGAAACCCCACCCCGGGAGCCTCTCCCTGCCTGCGGGAGTGAGCGGACGTTTGCCAGGGCGGAGGTATGGAAGCGAAAGCGACTTTGCTCTGATTCCTTCTTCTTCCTTTTGGCTGTCGTTGGGTTTCCCAGCTAAAACACAAAGCAGCGGCACGGCGTGCAGGCGGTGAGGTGTCGAGAGGGAGCAGCGTTCCCTTCCACAGCACTGGAATGCATCTCACTGCTGGGGGATCCCTCCCTCGGTGTGTTCTGCTCCTGTCACTCGGTAGCCCAAGGGAGTCCCAGCAGGGAATGTGACGTTGGTAGGAAGAGTTGTGCTGAAATGGAGTTTGCAAAAGGAGGTTTCTCCCTGCATTTGTTCTTTTCCAAATGAAAACTATCCCCTTGTCCAGCAGCAAACATTCTTCCTCACGGACCATAAAGGAGAGAGGGGCTGACGGGGCTTAGTGCTTCGGGTAGAACCCCAGAGTTACCTATTTCAAACTCCCAGGTGCCCCAATGCCTGTAAATATCTGACTTCCGAGGAAAAAAAAATAATTTGGGATTGCTGCCTTCTTAGGGCATAAAGAAGTTTGTTGCTTTTTCCAAGTCGTGTAGAAATTTGTCTTTTATGACGTGTGGCAGCTGCTCAGCTTTGATTCCATCACCCAGCATCCCTGGATGCTGTGTGCACCTCTGGAAGTGATGGATAGAGCAGCCTTCCCTGATGGAAAAGCAGCAGGCACTGGTTTATTTATTTGTTCTAGGAAGGGGTTGGAATATGCAGCATTCCTGAGTGCACACGCAGACAGGATCCCTGTGGATCGCTGTGAATAAGCAGACTGGGAGACTTGTACCCTGGGATGAAGTGTTAGGTAGATTTTTGGATGTGCACCCGGGGCCTGGTGGGATGTGGCAGCATTCCAGGCACCGAGTTCTCCATCATTTACACTTCAGCTCCATCTCAGAAGCAGAGGCCGGGGGGTAGAGCCGTGCTGGGGTCTGATGAGGTGTTCTGGGAAGCGTGGAGGGCCGGGGATGTCTCGGATCCTCCCCTGGATCGTGCAGTCACTCACGTACGTGCAGAGCTGAGCTCGCTGCCAGAGCTGCAGCAGCGGGTCCCAAGGGCTGCCCTTGCCCGCAGGAATTTGCCTTGGAGCGTTTTGTCCACATGAATTCCAAATGCTTGGACAGAATTGGCTCTACAGTCAGAAAACGTTCTGAAAAGGCAGGAAAAACGGGAGGTGAAGGAGGGAAACGTGTGGAGGAATACGTGGGTAGTAAATGAGCAGCAGGTAAAGCCTGGATAAGAAACCAGAATCTACAGAGGGCACAGCCACTGGAAACTTGATTACAGCTAGTTGCTACATTTCAGCAGCACTGCCCTAAATAAAGCAGTGCAGGAACTGCATTGCCAACCTCCTGAGTGGCAAAATCTTCTGGTCCCAAGAAATGATGCGACTAAAAAGAGATGGTTTCTTTAGCAAACACAAAGCACTGGTTTTAAATAAATTTTGATGTGTTTGCCTCCTTGTTTTGGAGTGTTTGAGGGATGCTTGGTTTGTGGGGTTTCTCTGTAATTGCAAATATCAGTTCCCTGGTGGTTACCACAGCGTAGTTAAGTAAGAGTTTAGGAAAATCCTTTTTCTTCACAGTAAATATGAAGTGACTGCAAGTTCCCTGCCCTTCAAAGAGAAGGACTAACAGCTTCTGTTAATTGGTAAGAAAGTGCCCTGCAGAACAGGGAACAGCACATGGAAACTTGTCCCTGCTACTGCGGGTTTGTTCAAATGCTGGGACTCTGAAACATCTCCTGATTCCAGCCAGGTCTAGGTGGAAAACTCAGTGGCCTCATGCTCAGAAGAGCTGAACAATACCAAGAAAACTGCTGGAAGACTGCACTTCTGGCCCTGGGGGTTAAGATGTGATTGATGAGTGCTTTAAAATCATGTGGTGGTAAGATCTGGTTGAATGGTGCTCTCCAGCCACAGGAGAGACCTGAGGACCGCAGCGAATGATCTTTAGTTTCACAACATGGAAGGAAAGGATGCTAAAATGAGCTTGAATTTTGTCTCCACCTGGAATGGTTAATATGCAACTAAGTATTAATTTTTGACTAGCAACAACTCTGTTTGTAGTTGTGAGATTAAGGGGTGTTTATCTTATTTTAAAGTTTGCATTTCTGTAAGTAAACTGAAATCGAGATTGTTTGCCATTCCCATTTGGCACCCAGTGCAGCCTACCAGCTTTGTTTTGGTCTGTGGGCCAGCTTTCCTTGATATTATTCCCACATGGTGAGTCTGACTCTTTAACTACACAAACAAGATCTTCACAGGTCCTGTTGGAGCATCACTGATCAGCAGAATCGTGGCCAGGCAATAATTTTATGCCAAAAACGACAGAAACTGTAAATCCAGGTGTGATCATAGAACCAGCCCTAGGCTGATTCAGTGACACTGTCACCTGCTGTTCCCCAAATTTACTGTGCCCTTGGTTCCTTCCTAACTGAACACTTCTCCAAGTGCTGCAAAGTTGCCACACTCAAGCACGTTGCTGGAAGGTGTTCTGAGTGCCAGGCTGTGCCTTGCATGTTAAGTAGTGCCTGCTTTTGTTTTCCAGCTGCAGGACAAACAGGGCTTTTATTAGGAATGCTGCTCTCTCCCCCAGGAAGTTTGGGTTCCTGGCTTGGCTGCTCTTAACCTTTCTCCCCCCTCAGTTATCCAGTGTTCAAACTTGTTGCATTTTTTTGCCACTGCTCTCCTTTTCCTTTGTGCTGTTCTGCCACAGCTCCCAGACCAGTCCCCACTGAGATCTTCCCTTCGAAGAAAAGCTCCTGGCATTAAAATCATCAAAATATAGTGATCATAAAGTTCTTCCAAAAACCAATCCCTCCGTACCAGGGTTAGATGTGATGATGCTGGATCCTCCAGGCCAGTAGGAAAAACCTCAATTTCTGGCTTTCTTATGTTGCTGTTTTTCTCAGAGGCAGAAGGGGAAATTGAGATGTGATATCTAAAGTGAGGAAATAAATACCACTTGTAGATATTTCCTGGCTGCAGATGATGAGGATTTTAGAAGACAGCAGCTGCAGCAATTCTCACAGCCTCTTTTTACACCAGCTTAGACTCCTTTTGCCTGTAAAGTTAATTGGCTTATGTCAGTTTACAGTGGAAGGTGATTAAGTGGTCAGGTTGTCCAGTTTCAGTGCCCCTTTGGAATTTTAAACTCTGCGCTCATGAAACTCCAGCTCAGAGCAAGAGCTAAGGTGCTTTGCAGCTAATCTCTGCAAATCCAGCAGGCAGAGTTGAAATTCACCCTAACAGGGATTTAGCTGTAATCTCCTGGGACAATGACTCTGCAGAAGCAGACACCTCAGCTGGGGCTGGGCTGGCAGGGCAGCAGGGTGGAGGGAAATGCCTTCCCTTTGTCAAGGCAAAGTTTGGGATAGGGAGCTGGGCTGGAGAGCTGCTATCCACGTGTGTTATTCCAAACGCGAGCTCACCGGGATTGAGAAATGCACTGTGGGGAGTCCTTGCCATCCTGTCATGGTCCTGAGTTAGCCAAA
Source organism: Rhagologus leucostigma (assembly GCA_013397725.1). NCBI lineage: Eukaryota > Metazoa > Chordata > Aves > Passeriformes > Rhagologus > Rhagologus leucostigma. The sequence goes on along the minus strand of VZTD01002394.1, from coordinate 768,582 downwards.
ATATTGATTCGTGTTTCAGATTATGAGCTGGAATATATTTTAGAAATAAACAGAAATAGCTTAGATACCAGGAAGAAGCTCAAAGAATTCTGAAGTAATAAAAATGTAACATGTACATATTCATAGTACAAGTTGCAGAGTAACAACTTAAACAGGAGATGTGATGGGTAGAGGACAAACACAGTTGGCAGGATCATCCAGTTATCAAGAAAAACATCATTTCCCCATTTTAAAGTAAGGTTGTTGTAAGTGACAATCAGGCAATGAAGTCTCACCAGGAGCACAAATCCTGAGCTGGAGCACCAGCCCTCAGAGAGGATCCTGTCTGGGTGCGGGAGACTCCGGCAGGAAGGGCTGTGAGGTCATTTTGTAGGGAAGAAATTCCTCCCTGGGAGGGTGGGGAGGCCCTGGCACAAGGTGCCCAGAGAAGCTGTGACTGCCCCATCCCTGGAACTGTCCAAGGCCAGGTTGGACAGGGCTTGGAGCAACCTGGGATAGTGGAAGGTGTTTTTTGGGTTCAGGTGCAGGCTTCCAAGAGCGCCCAGGGCCCAGGGCTCTATCTCAGCAGGCCATGGCCAGAAATCCTGGAGCACTGAGGAAATCCAGCTGGAATCCCTCCCGTTTTCCTGGTGCAGGGGTAGGACAGCAGAGATAAAATGCAGATTTGGGCGTGCTTTGAGGAGCTGACCTTCGAACAGAAAGTTTCTCAATCCTGGTGGCTGGTGTGTGCCTCCCTGGGAAAAGAAGGCTCAGCCCCTGCCAGGGGGACAAACCTGGAGATGGGGATTCATTCCCAGCCCTGCCAGACCCTGTCTCTGCCACCCAACCTTTCTTTTCAGCTGTGGTAGGAACAGAACAGTGTCTCTTAATTCTGGAGTGATTCATATGTGAGTGCACTCGTGCTGTTGAGATGGTGCCAAATATCTTTTTTCCCGTCTGGAATCTCTACAGCGACTTCCAGACTCAGTTTTTTTAATTAATTCTTAATAGAAACAAAGCGTTTTGCAGTGGGAGCAGCGCTCCTTGTATGACTAAGAACACACTTGCAGTCTATTTATTTTTCTTGGGCTCCACTTGTCCTGGCATTACCAAATGTCACTCACAGCAGTGGCTGCCTGGACCAGAGTCGTCCTCGGCAAAAAGTGCCAGGTTTTAGGAGCTGCTCAGTGGGGTTTTCCAGGGCTCTTGGCACCCTCTTATGGCCGATGTGCAGGGACAGCACCGACTCTGGAGCTTTCCTGAGGGCAGGAGTTAAGGGAATAGGATTCTGTCACAAAGGAGAGCCACAGATGAAGTGTAAAGTGGTTTTACCCCATTTGTTGCCCGGGATTTTGTGCTGAGTGTCTTCTTGACCGAGCACAGAAAGGGAGCAGAAGGAGGTGCCTGTCACCAGCTGCTTGCTGTCAAAAATTTCCTGCAAAGCTGGATTTGGAAGCTTGCAGCTAAACACAGCCCCACAGAAGGAACATTGGCTTTATCTGCCCTCTGAATGGGGACAAAGACCTGGGAGAGGAATGGGAAGGAAGGGAGAAGAGGAGGAGAGGGCATCTGGGAGCTTGGAGAAGCCTGACCCAAGGGTGTAGCAGGGGATGGGAACAGGGAATTACTGTTCAGTCTGGCCTTTGCACAGTGGGTTCCCCCCACAATTATTTTTCTTGCCTGAATTCCAAAATATCAAACTGTAGCTTGGAGGAAGGCTGGGTTTGTATCGGAGTGAGGAGCTGGGAGAGTCTGGCTCTAACCCTAACCCTGGTCCCAGGCTTGGGGAAGACTCCAGGTGAAGAAGGCTCCATCTCCCAAAAAAGATGGCACAGCTCACACAGGGGCAGAGGGATGTGTAGGGACCATGGAACTGAGCCAAAGGAGGAGCTGTGGCTCTGCAATGTTGTACTGAAACCAAGCCCTCTCAGAATAGTCTTGTTTGTCTTTCTATCATTAAAATCAACAGTTAGTTCATAGTTTTAACTCCGTTCTTGTATTTTTAAGTGCAGGGCAGTAAAAGGAGACCTGGGTTAGCAAATATCCCTGTCTGTGCCAGGCTGGCTGTCGGGACAGGGAGATTCCCTCGCCAGCCTCCACCTGCCATGGGGAATAAGGAACTCAGGAAACAGAAGCACAAGGAAAAGCTCAGGAGATTGGGGCTGTTTGCTGTAGCAGAGAGGGCACTCAGAGCCTAACGCCAAAGGATTTTTTAGTGAGGAGCTGTCAGGAAGAGGATTGTGATCTCTTTGCTTGCTGTGTCAGCTCAGCTTAAACCACAGCGAGGGAGATGTCCGGCAGATTGTAGGGAAGCACTTCCAACTGCAAGGCTACTTATGCACTGGCTGGGCTTACCTGGAGAAAAAGATTCCAAGAATAAGTTATATCAACTTCCAGGAGGAGACCTGGGTGCAGTTGATCCTGCACCACTTCTGGAGAGGGAGTAGCTGGCCTGCTGAGTGATTTGTAATGTTCAATCACCTCAGCAAAGCCTCCCAGATCAGGGATCAAATGACCTTTCCCCGGTGCCTGCCCCAGTGCAAAGGTGCTCAGCACCCACCTTTGGTGACATTTTGCAACTCTGAATGCTCTGGCAGCCGCGTGATCCCCAACCCCGGAGCAGTCCTGGTTGGCCAGTTATTGGTGATTTAGTTTGTCCCAAATAGTGCTGCAGATGTTGCAGGAAAGCCCTGGGAGCAGCTGAGCACCCCAAAAATGGGCTTGGTGTGTCCGTCCTTGTCCCTGTGCCTTTTATGCGCTATTTCACATTTCGTTTGATAGAATGTGTTTCACTTCATGTACACAAACATTGCATTAATGACCCTCCTCCCCTGCTTAATTTAGTTTGATTCCTCTGTCTACTCCACATGCACCGAATTACACACAAATTCCAACCCTCCCTAGGCCTTTTCCCTGCCAGTAAATCCATGTGCATGCCGTGTGCAGTCACGGGAGCTGGTGGGTGTCCTGTGCCCTCCTCCTGTCACTTAATGCCACGGCATTTCCCAGGGCAGCAAGAAGGGAAAGAGCTTGCTTAGGCCTTTTCTTGCCAGGTGTAATTTTGGGAGCTGGATTTTGGGTTCTGTGCCACTAGAGGGAAACCTGGGCCTTTGCATGGGAATAAAGAGAGCTGCAGGATGCTGGAATAGTGTGGGTGGATAAAACACAAACCAGTTGTTTCTGGCTGTGTGTCCCAGGCAGTCTCACTGTTGAGGTAAAAGATGTGTTTGTTCACACTGATTATCCAACTCCATTTTAGTGTGCTGATGGATAAACCAGGATCTTCGGGACATGGTCAGTGGTGGCTTCGGCAGGGTTAGGGGTTTATCTGGGTTATCTCAGAGGGCTTTTCCAACATCTCTGATTCTGTGATTTCCCTTGGAAGAAAATGTATCAATTATTGGAGCGATGACAGAATGAGCACCTCAGGAAAGAGTCCCTGAGCGCCTTCACACCTGTCACAATTCAGCTGTGCACATCTCCTTTTTCGTCTTTTTAACAGCGGGACAAACAGAGTCATTACCAAGTGTCTGTTCTTTAATTGCTCCAGCAACACCTATAAATTGTTCCCAGCAGCTCAGGCAGAGGACTCTGAGCATTGTTAAAGAGGCTTGGAGGAAAGGCTGATTTAGAATCATGGATGGTTTGACTGGGAAGGGACCCTACAGCCCATCCCATTCCACCCCCTCCCACTGTCCCAGGTTGCTCCAAGCTCTGTTCACCCTGACCTTGAACACTTCCAGGGATGGGGAGTCCACAGCCTTCCTTTCCTTCGTTGACCTTCCCCACGCTTGGGAAGATGAGGCTTCACGGAAGTTTCTTGGTATCTGAGTCTCTTCTGTTTGTGTTTAGGCTGTCCCACAACGAACAGCGTTATGGGATGCAGTTTTCCCAAACACTTGATAGTTTTTTGTGGTTTTAATCTGGGTGAGACTTGCTGGGGGTGTTCAGTTGAGGCTCAGCAGGTTTTGCAGCCAAAGGCTGACCTGCTGTTCCTGCTGGGAAATCTCCCTGTGGTTGAGGCAGCCCGTGGGAAGTCAGGTTGTAGGGCAGGAGTCGCATGAGCAAACGGGAGGTAACGGATCTGCTCCCTTCCATTTTAAGAGTGACCTTTAACTCACCAGACTTTGCAAAATAGCTGCAGCAGGATCCTGCTGGAAGTTTGCCTCCGGAGCCCCAGCGTGCGGCCGGGCCTGGCACTGCCCTGCGGATCTGGGAAAACGCCGGAGCGGCGCATCCGAACTGGGCTGGGCTGCTCCCAGCTCCCTGTCCGAGGGAGATCCACACGGATTGACACTGCTGGCCTCCATGGGATGGCCGGGAGCTGTGCCTGTGGTGACCAGGAGATGACAGAGAAGACAGGAATCCTTTCCCAGCCTTGCAGTGAGGGCCAGCAGCGTGGAATTGTGAGTTCTCCGTGACATTGATCCCCCACCGCAAGTGCGAGGACACGGCTTCAGTTACAGAAGGTGCAAGGAGCTATTTTTGGGTGTTCAGCAGCTCCCCTGAACTCCTGTCTCATAGGTGGGCCATTGCTGTGGCAAGGTTGGGGGTTAATTTTGGCATATTTTACTTTTTAAATGCACTTGTGTGAAAAAAGGACATGGAAGACGCTCCCCTGCCTCTGCTGACGGTGCCAACAGCTCCCTACAGCGACCAGAAACCGGGAACCAGCGGATTACGGAGGAAGACCTTCTACTTTGAATCCAAGCTGAACTATTTGCAGAATTTTATCCAGAGTATATTTTTTTCCATAGACCTGAGAGATCGCCAAGGAGCCTCTCTGGTGGTTGGAGGTGATGGGAGGTACCTCAATAAGTCTGCAGTGGAACTGATTGCCCAAATGGCTGCTGCCAACGGGGTTGGTAAATGTTAAACGGCTCAGTTCCTGTGGGGTGTGGCTGAGAAATGCAGAAATCCACCAGAAATTAGGCACTGTGTGATTTCATTCCCCCAACGCTTTTATTCAACTGCTAATAGCGACGTTTTTAATGGCAAATCAGTTGGGGAGTACAGAAATTACTGGTTTTTCACTCTAGGTGATGCAGCAGGGCAGAGAATACACGTGGAGAAAGGGAAATAAATTCTGCCTGGGGTTTGTGTATTCACGTTTTGTGCTTTGACATGCCTCAAGCTGCTGGCACCTGTGGATTTTTCAGTCTTTGCACGAGAATATAAACCCCTGATACTGTTCAGAAATGAAGTAACAGGGAGAGGCACTGGTGAGAGAGTGGCAAAGGAGAAGAAACAGCCACATTCTGCCTTTCTCACCAGGTGTAAGTTGTGGCTGTGGGATAAATGCTCAGGAAGCCTTTGAAAATTGATATGAGAATTAGCAAGTGAGTGACAGCCTTTATAGGGAGCTCAGTTGTGCTGGAATTCTGTGTTTTGGAAGCAGAGCAAGAGGCTTGTGTGTTTGTGGCAGATCATGGTTCATGCACTGGGCTTTTGTCTTTGTTTCCTTCTGCTTTTCAAGAAGAAGACTCTGCTGTCTGTTCTGGATCTCTTAGTGCAGAGCAAACTTTGTGCAAAGGGACCTGGATTTTGGGAATTTTTTCGACAAAAAACCTGACTTAGAACAGTGTGATTAATAGTGAGGGGGAGAATAGGAGGAGAGAATTTTATTAATTTATTTTTAAAATCGACATATTTTCCATCTTGAGGGGAGAAAAAAATCTCCTGGCATTGCAAATTAATGTCTTCCTTTGAAATCAGTGTACAGGCTGAGAAAAAGGGCTGGAAAATGTGCACAGAGCCAGACTGGGACTGCCTGACACCAGGACAGGTCTGCTGCTGAGGGGGAGATCAGGCTCGTCTTCACCAGCTGAGACTTTTCTCTCCGGCACTGGGCCCAGGTCTGGCTAAAATGGGGTTTAGGGGCTGGTTTGGGTTTTTTCCATGGATTTTTCTCCTCAGTCTGGCTGGTGCCTGTCTGTGTTGTGCTCGTGGTGCTCAGAGCAGAGTCTGGGCTCAGGGCGTGGGGTTGGTGGCTTGGGCTGCATCTCCTGCACAGAAAGGGCTGGAAGGGTGGGCTGGGGACACCACGGAGCTGCAGCCACCGACTTCCATGGCCTGGAAAAACTGATTCCAGTGTTCCTGGGGGGAGGAGGGGCTGCAGGAGGTCCCTGTGTGCATCCTGGTGGGGCTTTCAGGAAAACCAGGGTGGAAGTGTTGCCTGGATGGTTTTGATGCACTGCAACTCCAAATTGCTGCACAAAGTGGGTCTGTTTGGAGAATTCCACGAAAGGCGTTTCTCCATCACTGCAGCCTTAGGTTTTCCTCGTAAGAAATTCCACAGACTCAGAAAGGATTAGGTGTAAATCGTTCAGCACATTGTTACACTGAGCAACCTTCTCCAGTGGTTACCACACAGGATTTAGCACTGGATGGGTGGGAAATGGCAGCTGAAAACCTCTGCAAGCCAAGCAGGACCCAAATCACAGAGCAGCTCACGTGGAGATGAGTGTTTCTTCCTTTCCTTCCTTGCTGTGGGGGAAAGCTGCAGTTCAGGTGTGCAGGGAGGACAGGCTGGGCTAGGATGGGATTTGATGTGTTCATCCAGCTCTCCTGCAGCTGCTGCCCTCTTTGGCAGGGAAAATCCCTTGTTTTCCCTTCCTCTGCAGCATTCCTGGGGCTGTGTGCAGGGCACTGATGCATAGGGACGGTGCAGAACGTGACCTTCAGAGGGAAACTGGGGAGCAGGAGGGGAAGTTTTGGAGAGGAGCTTCCTGGAGGTCCAGTGAATTCTCAGAAAAGCTGAAGGAGCAAGATTTAGAGGCTGAAATAAAGCACAGGACAAGGTGTGTCTGAGAACGGGGAAAAAGCAAACCCTGTGGAGGTTGAGCTGCTTCAAATGAAATGTGAGGTGCAATAAATGTGTGAGCAGTGGGTGGGTGGGCACAGCGAGGGCTCCAGCATGAGCTGCCGTGGCCAGCTGGAGGCAGGGCCCTCACTTTGGGTTTGTAAGGGGGTTTTTCACATTTAAGCTGTTATTTGCTGGAGGCGCAGCTCTGCCAGCAGCTGGGCTGTGACAGCTGGACCATGTAATAACTGATGGGCAGCGAGGCTGGGGCTTAGCACCCGGCAGTGCCAGGGGACAGGAATCACAGCCATCCCGTGCCCTTGGCTCAGCACCCACCACGGGCTGGGAATGCTCCTCTGGATTCCTGCTTCAGCTTGTGACTGAGTGAAGTCCCTCCTCTTTTCCCAGTCCGTTCTGGGTCTGACCCCCTCGACTGCTGCGGAGGAGTCTGGTGCGGTTTTAAATCCTGTCACCTCATTTGGGGGCTGTGGGAAGGAGTGCTTCCAGAGAAATATTCCCCTTCTGGTTTATTGCCCGGACTGCAGCAAAGGGATTCTAATGCTGGTGTATTGCTCTGGATCCAGTCTCAGTGATATCCCTGGATTTACGGGAAGGAGGGTGCTACCCTCCGCGAGGAAAAATCTGCAGCTGCTCCCAGGATGTTCAAGTTTTGTGTTCTTTGGGCTTCTCTCTGCCCCATTGTGTGTCTTGAAAGCAAATTTTGAGGCCACAACAGAGGGAATGCTGGTTTTTGGTGGTGTTTAATGCCTGTGGAGAGCTCAGGCCTTCAGTACATCTGTGTGCAGCATTCATGGAGGAAAACGCTTCAAAGGCAAGACAGAATAGGGTTGGATGCACCATGGAGAGCTTTGGCAGGACCAGGGCTCTGCTTTACCTGTTGCCAGTGTTTGGGGTTTGGGCTGGGTTTGGGATTTGGCCTCACAGTGGTTTGCTCTGCTCCTCCCCCCTCAGATCGGGCGCTTGGTGATCGGGCAGAACGGGATCCTGTCCACCCCGGCCGTGTCCTGCATCATCCGCAAGATCAAAGCCATCGGGGGCATCATCCTGACCGCCAGCCACAACCCCGGCGGGCCCAACGGGGACTTCGGCATCAAATTCAACACTGCCAATGGAGGTCAGGGCACTTTTTGCTTTATTATTATTATTATTATTATTATTATTATTGTTTATTTCTTGTGTTGACCGAAGAATCCCAATTCCTGGTCATATCCCAGGGATCAGCGCCCTGAGCTTCCCCAACAGAGCAAGTGATGCTCTGCTCCCCTCATTCCCTGGTGTTCCTCTCCCAGGGCGGTATTCCCAGCCCAAGTCTTTGCTGTATTCCTGAGGGACACTCCTCTTGCAGTTGGGTTCTTTAACATGTTCCCCTTGCCCATTTCATCTTGCAGGTCCTGCTCCTGAAGCCATCACGGATAAAATTTTCCAAATCAGCAAGAAAATTGAGGAATATGCAATCTGCCCAGATCTCCAGGTGGATTTGGGCACCATTGGGAAGCAGCAGTTTGACTTGGAGAACAAATTTAAGCCATTTACAGGTAAAGAAATGTTCTTCCTCTTGGCAAGGGTGAGGAATCGTGGTGTTTCTGTGGCCATTCTGACCTCTCCTTCTCATCTATGGGATAATCCAAACGAGGACATTGCTCCTGGCATCCTGGCATTTAATAGTTTGTTGATTTTGATTTATATAATTTTCTGTCCCACAGAAGTTTCTACTTCAGTAGCAAAATCTTGATCCATCAAACTTCCCTAAAATCAAAGGCTGTTTTGCTGCAAGGCAAACGTGTACTTGAAATCAAAGAAATGCAGTTAAAGGGCATTTTCCTGATTAAAAATTACAGAGTTTACTCTTGCAATTGATTTTTTCCATGGTTTCACATATAAAACTTGTTCCTGAGTGGGAAAAGCTGTTACATTTCACATGTAACTTCTGTCAGTCAGAAGTGAAATATGAAAATAAATTTTAAAAAGACTTTCTAAAAATACTGCAAGTATTTTTTTACCATCTCCCAGTGATTTGTGCTTGTAATTAAAGAAGAAATAAGTTAAAAGATGATAAAATTTGATATTTCTCTCCCCATTTCTTTGTACTGGGATTTTTGTGCTGTATTTTACGTTCTTATACTCCCTGTTGGCTGCAAAGGTGCAACTTTTTGAACTATTAAGTTCACACTTCCCAATGACTTTGATGGAACTTAAAGATCTCATTTTATATATATATATTTGTAATTTAAGTGGACTGAGGCCTCCTGAAGGCTGCCCAGGGAGCCTTAGCTGGGAACAGAGTTTGCCTTAAGGATTTTGTTGGTGCATTTGTGACCTGATTAGCAGTGAGAGCCTGTAATTAAATTCCTAATTTAGCCCCATTATTCCTGTCCCTATGAACTGATTCTCTGGGGTGTTCAAGGGCTTTGTGCTGAGCCCTGGCCCTTCACTCTGAGGACCCTCAGCACAGCAACAGGACTTGGTTCCCACAATTTCAGGCTGTGAGGGTTGATCCCTGTGTCCTTCTCTTTTCCAGTGGAAATTGTGGACTCTGTAGAAGCCTATGCCAACATGCTGAGGAATATCTTTGACTTCAGTGCCTTAAAGGAGCTGCTCTCAGGGAAGAACCAGCTCAAGATTCGCATCGATGCCATGCACGGGGGTACGCAGGGCTGGGCTTGGGGCACTGGGGGTGGGGGGGGTGCCCAAGGTGTCCTCGGGGATTTGCCACCTACTTCAGACAGGAAGATTTTCTCTGGAATTTATATTGCAAGTTTGGTTTTTCGTTCGTAGCATACTGGATTTTTCTTTTTGGGAGCAAACTTTTTGTGTCTTGTGTTATTTTCTTTGGCCAAGTGTTGTGTTTTGGGGGTTGGAATGAGCTGATCTTTAAGCTCTCTTCTAACCCAAACCATTTTAGGATTCTGTGAAATGTTTCATGGAACCCTGGAATGGTTTGGGTTGGAAGGGACTTTAAAGCTCACCTTCCACCCCCTGCCATGGGCAGGGACACCTTCCACTATCCCAGGTTGCCCCAAGCCCTGTCCAGCTTGGCCTGGGACACTTGCAGGGATGGGGTGGATTTTGATGCGAGCTCCTAAACCATAAAGCACCTAAAGTGACCCAAACTGAGCAGCCCGAGGTGGGTGGTGCCGTGGCTGAGCCAACTCCTTCCTCTCTGTTTTGCCGAGACAGTTGTGGGCCCTTACGTGAAGAAGATCCTGTGTGAGGAGCTGGGAGCCCCAGCAAATTCAGCTGTGAACTGCACCCCCCTGGAGGACTTCGGGGGCCACCACCCTGACCCCAACCTAACCTACGCTGCCGACCTGGTGCAGACCATGAAGACAGGAGAGTACGACTTCGGAGCTGCCTTCGATGGAGACGGGGTAAAGCAGCTGCTCAGAACTCCCCTTCTTTCCCTCTAACCAGCCCTGGGGGACTGAGGTGCACCTTTTCTCTCCCTCTCTCCTCTGTAAACATGAGTGAAGTGAAGCACTCGCTGCAGTTTGCCACCACAGCAGTAGCTGGCTACTGTGTCAATAAGCCCAAACTGTATTTAAGTAACTTCAAAGCTGTGAAAAATCAGCAGGGAGGTGAAACACTATCCAGGTGCTGCTGTGTAACTTCTTCAGAGCTCTGCGTTCATTTCAGAAAATCCCTGGGAATTGCTGGGTTTAGGGGCTGGGCCTGCCCGGGGACCAGCTCCTGCTCTGAGCTGAGCAGGGAGCTGAGCTGTGCCCGTGCTGTGTCCCCCAGGATCGCAACATGATTCTGGGCAAGCACGGCTTCTTCGTCAACCCCTCCGACTCCGTCGCCGTCATCGCCGCCAACATCTTCAGCATCCCGTACTTCCAGCAGACCGGGGTGCGCGGCTTCGCCCGCAGCATGCCCACCAGCGGCGCCCTCGACAGGTAGCACCACCCGCGGGCAGGGGCACAGGGCAGGGATCTCTGCCAAGGGCAGGGGATGCCCCTTTCCTGGGATTTCACAGGGATCTGTTCCGTGTGCTCGTTCCGGTGAGGAGCGAGGCAGTGCCGGGGTAGCAGCGAGGTTTAATGGGTTAAACCCTGCCTGGGGACGTGGCACAGCTGGGCTGAGCTCTTGGTTTTCTCTTTTCCCTACAGATAAGACCAAACAAATGATTCTCCCCACCCCTTTTTTCCCTTAAATTTGATAGTGACACTTTCTTGGTGAAATGCTTTGAGATCTGCAACTTAAAATTGCTTTGAAGAGCTGAGTGTTTGTATTTGTTCTTTAAATGCACATCCCACTCATTTCCCAAAGGTCACACTGGGATGAAATGGAGGGATTGTACCAAAGCAGTGGCATTCCCTGCCTTCAGTGAGATGCCGATCCCATTTCCTATGAGAACACCAAGAATTCAGCGATGTGACTTGGTCTTCTTACCTTTGCAGAGTAGCCCAGGCTACAAAGATTGCTTTGTATGAGACTCCAACGGGCTGGAAGTTCTTTGGGAACCTGATGGATGCAAACAAACTGTCTCTGTGTGGAGAGGAAAGTTTTGGGACTGGTAAGTCAGCATGCCCAATATCACCCATAATGGCGATTCCTTATTCTTTAACTTGGGATTTATCTTTCACCTGCAGTTGTTAATACTTGTTAAATAATAAAATACAAAAAAGGCTCGGAGGAATCAGTGTGGAAATGGACACAATTTAAAAGTTTTGTGAGGCAGGAGCTCCTTCTGCTCCAGTTCTCCAGGAAGGCATGTGGAGATAGGGCAGGAAGCTTGGGGGCCTCCTTAGTAGCCTGGTCACCGAGTCTGTGGGGATTAAGTGCAATGCTAAATGTATTTTTCAACTCTTGGTGGCCAGGAAAACCTTCTCAGTGTTTTCATTTCTGGAAAGAAATACGGTTTGGAGCACGGAGTTTTATTAGGGAAGGTTTCAGGTCACTATTAAATCTCCGAGCTTAATAGGGCCCTCATTTTCCTGTTCTGAAAACAAGGTATGATTTATAAAGTTTAAATTAACACTTGCCTTTGAACAGTCTAAGTGAGTTATTGGGTTACTGAGAAACAAAGTGAACATCACAAGGAGTTTACTGGGGGTGTGCAGGGAAGTTGATGGGAGCAGGATTTGCTCCAGGTTGTTGTGGGGTGCTCAGGACACTCAGGATTCCTGGGAGGCCTCTGCAGTCCCTGAGCACTCCCCGGCATCTCCCACGTGGTTTTATGTCCTGCCTGTGGAAATGGGACCTTCCCTGCAGGCAGAGCCCTGAGTCAGCACCTGATTCCTGCACAAAGGCTGAGTCTTATCTGGTCTGAATTCTCCCTGAGATGTTTTTCCTGTTCTCTAAGGATCTCTGGTGGGATATGCAAGGCACAGGGTCTTGAGGGAATTTCTCACTCAAACCTTGTGTGTTTTCATTCCACCACCCCAGAAAAACCTTTTAGCCTGTGTGTGGGTGCTTTAAATCCCCAAATGCCTGGACTGAAGTGCTTTGTGGAGCTGGGGTGCACAGCTTGACGGGAAAGGATTACCCCAGCTTTCCTGTGGCTGAGGAAATGGAATCACAGCTCTGGGGAGAGCGCGTTGCTGCGGGGCTGGGCAGTCTCCAGGGGCAATATTTTTGCAGTCAGATACTGCTCTGATATGTGGGACTGGGGTTTGGCCATGGGTTGGAAGGAAAGGGGAATTTCAGGAGACCTGGTGTCTCTGTGAAGGAATCTTTAAGTAAATGGTGACTAAAGAAAGATTCTGGAGTTTTACCCTGAGTGATTTCAGCATGTGTTGAGTTTATACCCTGGACCTTGGCTAATGAGAGGGCACTGGTGCTTCAGGAGATAAATAAAACCAAATGGAGCTCCAAACCTGGAGCTGCTGATGGGAGATGATCTCAAATGAGCAGCTCCCCAAGGCTGTTTCCACCTTTGTATGAGCAACAAGCTCAGTTTCTCTGCATCCCCCAGCAGGTAAGGGACTGCCTCCCAAATCAAAGTGATTCCAGTGGCAGCAGAGGTTGAGAGAGAGGTTTGGGATTTCGGCCAGGCAGAAACACATCCAAGTGGTGGGAGCTGAAGCGGTTTGGGGGAACAGATTGGGAAAGAGACCAGGAGAGTCGGACTCCCCTACAATGCAAAGGGGTTTGTCCATCTGGCAAATGCACTTTGGAAGGAAAAAGGAATGAAAAGGGGTGACGAGAGCTGGTTCATAGGAAGTTAATGAGGAGTTGTTTGGAGCTGGACAGAATGGGAATGTTGAAGGGGAGAGAGGTGAAGGAGCAGCCAAAAGACCCAGTAAAAACTGAAACACACTGTGAGGCGGTGGGCCTGGAGCCCAGCAGCAATTAGAGTAATGCGACATGACAGAATTCCTGCTTGCTTCCTTGGGTAGTTTATTCCAGCAATAAGTTGATACATCACATGGGACCGGTGTTTATTTAGCATTCCTCTCCATCACCTCTGCCCAGCTCTCTCCGCCGTGAGGGACCGTGGGGATAATTTATGGCCACATCCACAATAGCGGGATTTGTGCAAAGCACCACGTAACCCCTGCCCTGCCCCCAGCCCTTTCCCAGAGGATTCCCACTCTGGCACTCCTTCAGAGGGTGACACGGCAGCTCTGGAGTGCTCCTGGGATTTCTTTAATACCTGTTTGGAGGTATTCCAGAGTGGGAAGGAGAAAGCTTTGCATCTGTGGGGCACAGGGTCGAACTGGTGTGCCAGAGGCACCGAGTGCGGGCTGGGTGTGTTCTGGGCCATTTGATCCCGTTTAATTTGGGGGCTGTGTAAGGTCCAGCACCTCTCGGGTTTCCCAAGGGGTCAGCCAGTGCTGTGTGATCCCACTGTGCTTCCAGGGCAAGGCTGGGCTGGCCCTGGCTGCTTCCTGCTCTCCTTGCAGTGCCAGCTTTGGGGGAATCCACAAAGAGAAGCAACGGGCACAAACTGAGCCCAGGAAATTCCACCTGAACATGAGGAAAAACTTCCTTACTCTGTGGGACAGATTGCCCAGAGAGGTGTGGAGTCTCCCTCACTGGAGACAGTCAAAAATCTGGATGCAATCATGTGCCATGTGCCCTGGCATGGCCCTGCTGGAGCAGGGAGGTTGGACCCGATGTCCCACTGTGGTCCCTTCCAACCTGACCCATTCTGGGATTCCGCGAATGCTCCTGTAGCCCAGAGAGGGGCTTTTCCAGCCCCCAGTGAGAGCAGGCTGGAGGCTCTCCTGGTCTCTGCGGGTGGATGGAGCCTCTCCTTGCCCTGCTGTTGCCAGCTCCATGGCTGGTGCTCTCTGCCCTGCTGCTCCTCTCTCTGTTCTGGGGTGATTTTGGGGTCGTTGGGGTTTGGTTCCCCAGGAGGGCTGACAGTTCCCTTGGTGCTGGGCCGGGAGATGATCCCAGGGTGCTCCTTGGCAGACGGGACACGACAGCTGCTGAGGAGTTGATGTTCTCCTTCCCGAGCTGCTCCTTTGCCTTCACCTTTTGTTTTTTAGTTGATGCCCTTTTTATTTCTACTGTGCATTCCCCGTTCCTTCCTCGGGAACAGAGTTAAGGATGTGTGAACAATGAGAGTGTGTGTGTTAAGAGCTGCCGAGTGTTTTATTTGGGCTGGAGCTGGAGCAGATGACATCCTGCCCTGTTTTAACGATGCAGCGGGGATGGAGCTCTGGAAATGCCTCCCACTTGTGAGCTGTGCAGCTGCCAAGGGCACGGAGGAGAGGAGACAAGGTGGGGGCTGTGGTGTGAGAGGAGTGGGAATTGTGTCTGTGCTGTGGCTCCCCACAGGCTCCGACCACATCCGAGAGAAGGACGGGCTGTGGGCAGTGCTGGCCTGGCTCTCCATCCTGGCCGCCCGCAAGCAGAGCGTGGAGGACATCATGAAGGATCACTGGCAGAAGTACGGCAGGAACTTCTTCACCAGGTGGGGAAAGGGCTCCTGACACCTCCCATTCCCTGTCCCGTGTCAGAGCAGAGCCCTGATGCCACCGCTGTGTCACCGTGGGGCTGTTCCTGTGTCATCCCATTGCTGTTTGTCCTGTAGTAGTTTAAAGCTCCCCGAGCAGTTTGCAGCATTCCTGGGTGCCCTGAAATGAGGATTCACCGTAACCCTTCGTGGTGTCCAGCTTTGGGTTGTTATTCCGGACATAAATCTGGTACCAAAGTCTGGACGTTTTATACATGCAAGGTATCTTTTTTTTTCTTTTAATGGAGATTTTTTTCTTCCAAGAGTCTTTTTTGCCATGGGATCAGTATTCTTGGGACCCCACATCACAAGTCAATTTGTGATATCTTCAGTGACAGCAGTGTCTCATGGAATGGATGCCCATCTCGAGGGCTGTTATTGACCTGGCTAAGTTCCTGTCCAGTCCCCAAATACTCAAATTTAACCTGCAGTAGGCATGGAAGATGGCAAGGGAAGGAGTGAGAACCAGCCTGCACACAAGCAGAGCTGGGAACACTATGAAAACATTAGGCAGAAATCTTTCACCTTGGAAGATCTACATGAAAATTCCATCTCAAATTGCCAAATGAAAGAACTTGCCTTTTCCTTTGTTTTTTTCTTCTTTTTTTCCCTCTCACTCACCACAAAGCCAGCACACATGTGAGGCATGGAAACCTGGGGAAAAAAGCCAAAATCTAAGATAAAAAGGCAGCTTTTTAGCACGCGAGGTATGTGTGCAGAGCACGCTGAGTGCAGGGGTGGGCAGGTCAGGCAGCAAACACGGCGGCACAAATCCCGCTGGCAGCGGGAATACGGAGCCTGGGATCCTGGTGTGGGCTCCAGCCGCTCTCTGCTGCCTCTCTTCCCTGGGCAGGGACATCAAAGCTGGCACTGGATGTTTTCCTGGTGCAGTCACAGCTGCAGTTTGCTGTGGGGATGCACTGGGGGTGTTCACAGTAACCATGAGGGATCTGGTGGGGCGCTGTGGGAACTACAGGAAATTCTTGGCAGTCAGTTGGAGCTTGGCCCTGGCCCTCTGTCTGTGACGCTCGGTGTGAGACAGCACTTTGTGCTTTCATCTCCTGGCACCGAATGCCTGTGATACGCTGTGCTGTGTCCCAAGGATCTGTGTGGATGGAGCTGTAGTGCTGCACACAGCTCCTCCTCTCATTTCATAGCACCTCACACTGGGTTGGGTTGAGAGGGACCTGAAAGCCCATCCACTCCCTGCCATGGGCAGGGACACCTTCCACAATCCCAGGGTGCTCCAAGCCCCATCCAGCCTGGCCTTGGACACGTCCAGCGATGGGACAGCCACAGCTTCCTTGGCCAATGTGTTCTGGTGCTTTTCTGTGCCTTTTCTCCCTGTCCTCCCCTCCAATACAGGAGCAGAGAAAACCGACAGAGCTCGAACAGGGCATCCCAAACCATCACAGCTCATTGCATTTTCCCCTCCCTAATCCCTGTGTGTGGTGCTGGCTGCAGGTACGACTATGAGGAGGTGGATGCAGATGCTGCCAACAAAATGATGAAGGATTTGGAGACGGTGATGTTCGACCGCTCCTTCGTGGGGAAGCAGCTGTCGAGCGGGGACAAGGTGTACACGGTGGAGAAAGCTGACAACTTCGAGTACAGCGACCCCGTGGATGGCAGCGTCTCCAGGAACCAGGTGGGCACAGCCTCGCCTGGGCTGAATGGGGAGTGTTTTCTTCACGTCCTGTTTCCATGAAAAGCAGCATGTTGGCAATGCTGTGTCTGGCAGGCAGTTCCTGGCTCTTTTCAGGAGCTTCAGGAGTTTCAGGAGCTCCAGCAAGTTCTCCAGAGTGGGTTAGGACGGACATTAATCCCTCTGGGAGTGGGGAGAGGGTAACACAGGAGCCTTCTGTGGCTCCCTGAAAAGGAGGGATGGTGCGGGTCAGGCACAGCCACGCCGGGAATCATGGAGAAATACCTTGGCTACCCACGAGCACAGAGCTGAGAGGCCCTTCCCTCCCGTGTCCCGAGCAGGGCTTGCGGCTCATCTTCTCCGACGGCTCCCGCATCATCTTCCGGCTGAGCGGCACCGGCAGCGCCGGGGCCACCGTGCGGCTCTACTTTGACAGCTACGAGAAGGATGCTCAGAAGATAAACCAAGACCCACAGGTGGGTGCTGCACCTCGCTCCTGCCGCTGCTGGCTCCCAGAGCTGAGCCCTTTCTTAGCCCTGCTTTGCTCGGAGCTGTGTGGAGGTGCCAGGAATTTTGGGGAGCCAGAGTTTTGGTATCTTTCATCCCAGTAAAAAAAGGGTTATTAAAGAAAAGCTCGGTGTGGAGCAAGTGTCACTGGGAATCCATCACAGCTGCCTCTTCCACAGCACGGGAGTTTTCCTGCCTGTGTTACACCTGTGGCTGATTTAAAACAAATAAATGGGGTCACAGGATGCAGCTGTACCTGAGGTGACACTGCCCTGTTCTGTGCTGAGTTCAGTACATGTTCTACAACATCATTTACAAATGCTGCTGAGCTTCTTGTAGGAGGAAAAGAATCCTCTCACATTTAGGTTTAGCCTGGATATCAGGAAAAAGTTTTTCACCCAGAAGGTGGCTGGGCACTGAACAGGCTCCCCAGGGAATGGTCACAGCCCCAAGGCTGCCAGAGCTCCAGAAGCGTTTGGACAGCGCTCCCAGGCACAGGGTTGGATTGTTGGGGTGTCTGTGCAGGGCCAGCAATTGGATCAGTGGTCCTTGGGGATCCTTCCAACTCAGGATATTCTCTGATTCTGTATTCCCCAGAAAATGTGAGCTCTTTGTGCCTAACTTACTGTGCTGTTATTGACAAAAAGCCTGAAAATCCCCCATTCTGAGAGGAACAAACCGAACTTAGGATTTACCTGTCCTGGGCTGATCTACAGTGGAGTTTGGGATACAGAAAGGGTGGCAGCAGCACCACTGAAGCTTGGGATTTTCTCTGAGCACTGCACCCCTGTGACTGGTCCCAGAGCTCAGGCTGTGAGCCCAAAGCAGTCCTTTGGTCAGGCGAGCCGAGCTTTGGGTGTCCCGGCCTGACGTGGGTGCCGAGGGAAGGCCGGCTGGGGCGTGGGCAGGCTGCACGTGCTGCTCTGCAGTTCTGAGCCCTCTCTTTCCTCCCTGCAGGTGATGTTGGCACCTCTCATTTCCATTGCACTGAAACTTTCCCAGCTCCACGAAAGAACCGGCCGCTCCGGGCCCACCGTCATCACATAGAGCCACCCTGTGCTGGAGTGTGCACGGGCAGGCAGTCAGCCCAGCCCCTCTCCTTGTCAAATTGTCACTAAAAGAGGAATATTAATTTTATCCCTGTATTTAAGAACACTGTCTTGCTGCTAAGGATAGCCAATAAACCCCAGCCCTCAGCACCCCTTGTCCCCTTGGCTGCTTCTCTGCATCCCCAGCGCTGCCGGCGGGTTGGGCGTGGTGCTCCTCAGACAAGCTTTGGGGCTGCACGTGGACTCCTGGCTTTTCCTTAAACAAAAGGCTCTAGGAATGACAAAGACGCTAAATTCTTCAATAATTCATTGGCTTTTTCTCCATCTTGGAAACTTTCCTGGGAAAGAAGCACAAATACTTTATCCCAGTTTGGATGAGCTTGTTTGGTTGAATGTGGACAGTAAGAGCCTTGGAATAATCAGATTTGCAGGCATTAATGTGCAGAATCTTATCCAAGGGCACAGAGAGGGTCACTTTGGAGACAGCTGTAGCTTTGTTTGGTGTTAGGGCTGTGCAGCTTGCACCCTCCTGCCCTTTTCCTGGGAGTACTCACATTAGTGGGATGAGTTTAGGTCCTGTCCCCTCTTGGTTTGCTCGCCTTTGTCACCCAAATCCTGCAATCCCCATGTCCCACCCCACCTTCTGCCCAAGGCTGAAACTCAGGCTGGGTCCCTGGGCAGGCCTGAGGGAGCAGCTCTATTACCCAGGAAGGTGGAACATCCCACGCTCATCCCGACCTGCCAGCGGGACTGGATGTGCTGACAAAAGGCTTTTTATCTCACCTGTGCATAGGTGAGGTGTCTCTGCTGCTCTGTCTGCACTGACACTTGTGAGGGAGCTGCTCTGCTGTGGAGTGGATAAAAAACTTCAAAAATGAGATGCAAATAAGTCCAAAAGCCAAGGTAGGACCCAGGAAAAGGCTGCGCCCGAGGCTGGGAGAGCTGTTGTCCAAGCTGTGGTCCTGTGCCTGCCCAGTGCTTCCCTTGGCAGGATGCTTCCAGAGGTTTCCCTCACGGCTGGCTGCAGAGCACCAAACCAGGAAGCTGGGATTAGTGGGGGAAAAACAATTTGGCTGCTCTAATTTGCCTTTCAAGCATTGTGTGAACAAGTGACCCCGGAGTTTATGGTTGGCCTCTTGCTAAAGCAGGTCAGTCCTGGGTTCCTCCTAACGGAGCTGTGAGTGCTTTTCAGTCAAACTCTGCTAAAAGCTGCTCTCTGCCCATCCTGCTGCTGACTGGTGCTAACAGCTCTCGGGTGACACACAGCTCGCCTCTCCTGGGGCTCCCAACTTCTTTCAGCACCTTCAGAATGAGAGGCAAAGCTTCCTGTGCTCTCATGGCTTTATCTCAGCTCTGTTCCTCCAGCTGCTCCTTCCCACCAAACCTACAAGAGCTGCAAAGTGGAGCCCAAACTGATCCCCCTGTTACTTGTTCCTTGTGACCATTTGTGCCTGTGCAGCCCTTGCCTGTTCAGCACATGGGATTGGGAATCTTGAGTGGGATTGGGGAAATGTTCTCACAACTCCCTGGCAGGAGGGCACAGCCAGGCGGGGTTGGGCTCTTCTCCGAGACACAGGCAACTGGATGAGAGGAAATGGCCTCAAGTTGTGCCAAGATTGGATATTAGGGAAAATTTCTTCCCCAAAAGGGCTGTCCAGCCCTGGCACAGCTGCCCAGGGTAGTGGCGAGTCCCCATCCCTGGAGGGGTTTAAAAGCCACGTGGATGTGGCACTAGGGGACAGGGTTTAGTGGTGGGATTTGCAGTGCTGGGGAACAGCTGGACTCGATGGTCTGGGAGGGCTTTTCCAGCCTAAATGATTGTGTGACTCTGTGGCTGCTGGCCAGAGATCCCTCCTGGGGAAGCCTGGGTGGATTTGCCTGCTGGGTCACTGAGCAGGACGCAGCTCTTGGCAGCTGCCCCAGTGCCAGCTTGTCCCTGACCACACAGCACAGGGAGGGAAAGCAGCTGTGGTTCAGGAGAGCTGGTGCAGCTCCAGGTGCAGGAGACTCCCGAGGTTCTGATTTTCTCAGGAAATCCACTTTTCCCCCTGGGCTGGATCCTGGTGAATCCCTTCCAGGTGAGGGACAGTGCAGGAACAGGGGAGCACGGCCAGTCCGTGCAGCATTTGATGGGCTGCCTTTGCCAAAGCTGTGGCCATGGAGGGGTTTGCAGAGACTCGGCCTCTCTGCAGATGGAGATTTGCATGAAAAATGACTCCTGCTCTTTCTCTGCCTCTCTCCAGGCCAAAGCTCAGGACTCCTGTCCCGGAGGAGCCCGATGAGATCCAGATGTCTCAGCAGTCGTAGCGTTGTAACCTTTACGTAAGGCAGGATCTCATTTCTGGGTGCAGTTTGCACTGCACAGAGATGGAAGCGCATCCCAAGAGCTTCCTGGGAAGAGCAGGCGAAGCCCAGCCCAGAGCAGAGCTGGGCAGCCCAGCCCCAAACTGTGCTCAGGAATTCCTTGTCCCGGCCTGGTTGGTCAAGCAGCGGTGCCATGGCCAGGAGCTGAGCTGGCAGGAACCAGTGTCCAGAGTGACCCCCAGCACACGGAGGATGGCTGAACCCCTGTGCTTGAGGCACAAAAGCTCTGAAATCCTGGTTTTCTGCAGGATTTTCCACCCTGGAGATGGACTGTCTCTCTCTAGGTGGCAGCATTGGTAAAGAGTCTCTTGGCCACTTCCAGCTGAGGCAGGGTTTCACCACACCTCACTTTTGTGATCCCATCAATAATCCCGGGATTCAGTCACCGTTCCTGCATCTCTGAAGCCTTGGTGAGTGCACAGGCTGCCCAGCTGGTCCCTAAGGATGGGCTCCCACGCAGAAATATTGGCACAAACCACAGGTTTGAGGCTACCAAAAACAGTTCAGGAAAACACTGCACAGTGCTGTTATTGGTGGGGTAATTCCATATGATGTAATTCCAAAGTCTAATCCCCAGATCCTCAGCACACAGAGTTTTGGGCAAAATTTCCAGGTACCACTGAAAAAAAAGTGTTCTTTGGCATGTCCCCATCACGGCGCTGACAGCTGTGCCCGGGCTCAGGTGGAGAAAAGTGGCAGCAGATGAACTAAAACAATTATCAAATCAAATCAAATCTCATTTGTTCCCTCAGATTTCAGACACTGAGCAGGGATGTGGGACTGTCAGCACGTTCTGGTGTCTGTGCTTCTTCACCACCATCAGAAGATCTTGTCTCATCCTTTCCCTTGGTATCCCCTCACATTCCCCAGCTGTGGGAGGCTCTGGGAAGATCCCAGAAATGCTGAGCTGTGACCAGAAAAAAGCAGGCCTAGGCTGGTCCAAAGACTGCAGGTGAAGGAGCAGGTCAGGGAAGCACGGTAAGAATGGGACAGGATCAGGATGTGGTGCTGCGGTGGAGGTGGGAGCAGTGGGGTGGAATATATGGAGAGTGGAAGGGATAAAAGCTCCAAAACAGGGAGGGATTTGGTTTTGCTGCCTTTGTTTCCACAGGTTGTGATTCTGAGCCAGAATCAACAGGGCTAACAGGGACATCCATTCTGGGAAATGGCTTTCCAGGTCAGTGCCGACCCTGCTGCTCCCAGCACCCCACCTGCACTTCAGTTCTATGAGCTCCCACTCTCCTCTGGGCTGAACACTCAGCTCCACACATACAGCTTGACGGCAAGGAACAAATTAAGTTTTAATTAGGATGAGGAATCCTAGCGAGGAGCAACAGTCCAGGTCTGAAATGCATCCAGGCTCCTCGTGTGACAGCGTGTGAGAGGAGCCAAGGCCGCAGCTGTCGGGATGGATCTGAGCGATGATGGGGATCAGATGCTCCCAGGGCTGCAGCCCCTCTGCTCTGAGAGAGCTAGGGGGGTTCATCTGGAGAAGGGAAGAATCCAGGGAGAGCTCAGAGCCCCTTCCAGGGTCTAAAGGGGCTCCAGGAGAGCTGGAGAGGGACTGGGGACAAGGCATGGAGGGACAGGACACAGGGAATGGCTTCTCACTGCCAGAGGGCAGGGATGGATGGGATATCGGGAAGGAACTGTTCTGTGTGAGGGTGGGGAGGCCCTGGCACAGGGTGCCCAGAGCAGCGGTGGCTGCCCCTGGATCCCTGGCAGTGCCCAAGGCGAGGCTGGACGGGGCTGGGAGCAGCCTGGGACAGTGGAAGGTGTCCCTGCCCATGGCAGGGGGGGCACTGGGTGGGCTTTAAACTCTCTTCTACTACAGCAAGGCAAGGGCTGGTGAAAAACTCTGCCCGTGGCACGTTTAATTTGTCATAATTTCAAACTTTCTGGGACCAGCAGGGATGAGCTGAACACTGGAGGAGTTTGGCTGCACTTCATGGCTATATTTGATATCGTGACACGGCTTAGAATGACTTTGCACCAATTCAGATCAATTGAGCTCCCTCCCCTCCTCTGTGAAAGCCACCCGGCAGGACCTTCCATGCCCTGCTCCCTCGAGGTGCCCGTTTGGGTCCCCAGGGTGACTCTCAGAGGTGCTGCAGCTCCCGCCGTGGTGCAGAGCTCCTGATGCTGGGGAATCCCCACAGTCCCTCCCCTGCTGTTTCCAGTCCCTCCTCACAGCCAGAGCACAAAGGAAGGGAAAAAAAGGTGAGTTTGGGAAGGAATAAAAGGCCAAGCAAGCCCCGTGTCAGAGCGAGTGAGTGTGCAAAGCTTTGAATCATCTGACTCCGTGTTTATCCACCGCTCCTGGGAGACGGGGGAGCTGGGGGGAAGCGGAGGAGTTTAGGAAGTTCACAAGCGGAGTGCTTGTGTTGTTTCTGGCACGAAATTCCCAGTCGTGTGTGTCCCTTCACAGCGCCGTGAACCTCCCAGGCTGGGGTTGGGAGACGCTCAGGTCCAGCAGGGATGAGTGGGATGGTTGTTCCCGGCAGCACCAAGGCTGAGCACCGGGCAGGGGCAGCAGCACAAGGGGCTTTGCCTTCTCCTCTGGGGTCACCTGTCTGCAAAGGTGAAAAAACTCTCTGGGTAAAAAACCAGAGAGAGACACTACAAATCCATCCTGTGCCACAGCAGCCCAAAGAGAAAAGTGTTATAATACTCTCTAATTACAGCCAGCCTCAAAGAAGACGCTTTATGAGGGCATTAATCAGCTGCTCAGCTCCTATGAAAGGAAATAATGTGATTTTTTAAACAATGCTGGGCTTTAATTGACTCAGCAGCAGCTTAGAGGTGCTTCTCCCTTCGCAAGAAGTTCCAGCTGTTTGAGTGTTTGACCACTTGGATGACAGAGGAAAAAATACATACATATGAATTCAAATGATGGTCCTGCCTAGTTCCAGATATTTCCAACCTTCAGGGTGAAGCACAGCCTTTTCCAAAGCAAAATGAAAGGGCAGTTCTGTGCAGCTTAGGCTGAAGAAGTTAATTAGGATGTGGGTGTTATTTAAATAGCTAAATGGGACTTTACTGGAACACTAAAATGCATCTGGCCCAGTTCAGTGCCTTTTTCAGCAGTACCTGAGCTGCCTCCAGTTTCAAGAGGTCAGAGCTTCCCCTACACTTACTGGTTTTTAGCTTTCAGTGTCCTCCTGATTAAACTGTTGCTGTTGTGAAAGTTGAATATTTAGGTTGTATGGAAAGTAGAGAAATTGAATGCAAACTGAAGCTGTTTATTTTTTAATTTATTGCCAAGCAAAAATGTGCAACATGTCCAGGGCTGTTAATTAGTGTCTCACTCCCAGCAGCAGGTGGGACAGGGCAGCTCCTGGCAGCATTTCAGGCATTCACTGTTGATAACATTTATGGCAGTGTGAGCAATGTAAGACATTTTATTTTGCTGCTTTCTCAAAAAAAAAAAAGAAGAAGAGAATGGGCTGGATCAGTTCAAATTAAACAGCAGCAAAAGCAAAATTAGACATTTGTGGTTTCAGCTCCCTGGCTGCACTGGTGAGCTCTCTATCAGGAGAATCAAAGGCAGTTTTTAAGCAGCTCTTGTACGTTCTGCTTTGAAGCGACTGTTGTAGATGTCTTATAAAAAGCAGCTGAGCTGCATTTTTCAGTTTTAGATACAGGGCTTGAAAAGCCACCAAGTAACTGAACGTTCCCATGTACGGCTGTGAAGTTTATTGTGTGTAGAAGAAGGTACAGAACACACCTCAGGTCCTGCTGATTTCTTCTGCCATGACATCTGGGCTGATGGAAACAGCAAATACCATGGGGGCTTCACAGGAATTGGTTTTTAGATCCAGGGAAGTGTGACAGATTCCTGTCACCGTGCACCGATTCCTCACAATTGTGCATAAGGGTTTGTAGCTCAGTGCTTGGACACTGGATTTTCATCTTAAATTCACAAATTTCTTCTCCTCTCCTTTTTCCCCTCTTTGTTTCCAGCTTTTCCTCCTTTGTAGCCTCCTTCACAGTTTTCCACATTACTCTCTTCTTCATACACAGTATTTTTCCTCTCTAGATCTCATTTCTTCTCTGCAGTTCTGTGTGGGAGCACAAGACTTCGCAAGCTCAGCCTGGATGTCTGAGGAGCCACTGAATGATCAGGCAAAAAAGAAACCACATAAAGCCCTATTTTCAGAGCTGGTAAAAGCAACTTATAAATTAATTGCACTGAGAAATACAGGGAAAGAGGCTCCATCCTGAGTTAAACGGATTAAACCTCAGCTTTGTCCAGTTGTATGGCAGCTACACAGCCATGACCCCATGCACACCTCAAAGATCTTCTTAAAAGTTACTCCTGTGGGACTCAACTCCCTCGAATCAATATCTGAAATGTCCTTCAAAACCAAGTTGTCTTTGTTTTGACACCATTTTTTTCCCCTTTGATAATGATCCCATTATTTTAAATCTCTCTAGAGTGGTGGCCAAACACAGAAGGTGCCGATGCCAAATCCATGGATGTATCCATGGCAGGAGGAGATGACACAGGGAGGCTCAGGCTACATTTCCTGAGAATTTTCTTAACAGCAAGAGCCTTTGCTAAGAGTTATTTGATGGAATTTGTGCTGGAACACTCTGGAAAAAAGTTCTCTAATTTTTATGCACTGAAAGCTCTGTAGATTTTCACTTCAATTTGCTCCACAGAAACTGATCTGAATGTAAAGAATGTTTCAATCAACATCTTTTAGCATAAATGATACACTGGAAACATTACAAAACATTAAGTATTCAGTTACATCCCAGGGTCCCTTGGCTTTTATTCCACATACAATGAAATGTATGAGGCCTGGAGCGGGCCGAGAGGTAAAGGTTAAATTATGGATATGTATTCAGCTTTTGAGAAGTCTGAGAAGCTGTCAGGCCCTGCAGCCCCTCTCCCATGAAAGGCTTGTCAGCACGTGTTCCCAGAGCGGTGGGAGAGCCGCACTGGCGGCCCGAGGAGCCGAGCAGGATGTCAGGAGCTGAAAGGCCGGAGAAGAATAGAACGAGTAGTGGTCTATAAACCCACTACAACTCCTGTTTGTTCCTTCGGCACTGCAAAACCACTCCAAAACAGAGGCCAACTGTTAACAGAGGCAAAGCCAACTTCGTCTTTTGCAGGCTGACAAATGGTCATGTAAGTTACCAAATAACCCAAGACCTCGGGATTAAACTTCTCCAATTGTTTTCACATGATGCAACTTTAAATCTTTCTTTTGAACAGTATTAAATTTCCTTTCATTCCCATAAACTTCAGAAAAAGTTGACTGCTCTCACATTTCAGACTGTGACCCAGCTAACTTGCACTTTTCCCCTCTGCTAGTCTGGAGAACAGAATAATGAAATTCAGACAACAGTGACCAAATGTTGTTCCGTAGAACTTTCCTTTTACAAAACAGATGAATACTCCTGGGCTCCAAAACACTGCAGGGAACAAAACTTTCAAACCTTATGGAAATAAAATAGTAAGCCTGTGCAGTGACTTCATCTCCTTTATCAGATCAGAGACATTTTCACTGGAATTAAAATGGATTTTTAAAAAAAAATCAACTCTAAATAGAGGAAAAGAATTAAAAAATCCCACTGAAGCCATTACTGAAATACTACTTTGTTTAAAACCCCCACACCCATGTGAGAGAAAGCTAAATTTCACAGAGCTTTAGTGGGAGGAAACGTCTTCATCATCCTCATAATTGACATAATTCTTTGTTGCAGACAGAAGTGTGCTTTCAGAACACAGGAAAATAAACATTTTAGTGTTTGTGATTCACAAGGAGATAAGCAGATGCATCGTGTGCTGTGACTGGGACAAAGGGCCATAGAGAGGGACCACAGACACTCTTGTGGGGGTGGAATTTCTCCCTGGAGGTGCTGAGCTCTCCAGGATCTCACAGGAGCCCCACCAAGTCGGTGCCCTCAGCATCCTGCCGGACGAGGCCCTGTATTTACACAAGGAGAAATCCCCACTGTGCTGCAGCTCTGCTGCTGCTGGGACTGCGACTGCAGTCACTTAAACCCACTGCAAATTCAGCCACCAGAGTCAAAATAAAAGGAGCCAAAATATATAAATCCAGCAGACGAGGGTTTATGGGGGAGCTAAACCAAACATTCTCCACCAAGATTTAGTGCAGCCGAATTGTTCTAAGTGAATGGGGTACCTCAGCTCATGGTGGGGCACATCTCTGGGTTAGTGGTGTGCTAAACTCATGCTGATAGCAATAAAAGTTTAACACGCAAAGTGAGTGGAAAATACGAGATGTTAGATAGGACAATACAAGTCTATAAACCTGATACCCAAACCCTGCTCTCAGGGCTTTGCCAAGCCCCCGCTAACTTCCATGCAAATTCCACCCGTGGATCCCCAGTGTTTGTCTTAATTGGAAGTCTTAAAGGTGAATTGAAATGTTGTTGGAATAAAAACCTGTTTAAGATGCCAAATCCCTGCGTAGACTTGCAAGTAAATAAATTGTAAAGGCTGACTAGGGGCCTTCCTATTAACCTGTCAAACCACCAGCCCTGGAATCTCTTTTTCTCCTGCGAAAATTGTGATGTTCTCCTTCCTCTAATGATTGAACTATTTTACTGCCTCACGTGCCTGACCACAAAGATGAGAATGTTTAGGAAGGTGATGAAATCTCCTTGTTCATCCTGAAGATGCTGTGGTCCTTGCTGGCAGGAAGGGCTGGGGCTCCTTGGAAGTGGTGGGAAGTGATGGATTATGACAGCTGGGTGTAATATTGGTTCAGTTTTCCAAACCATTGCCTTTAATAACCTTCTGTCTGAATCAGGTTTTGTGAGGATTGGGTTGGTTGATTCCTTTTGGAAGAAGCAAACAAACTCTGCGTGAGGAACTTGGAAGTTACGGAGCAGTTTCACCTGAAATTACCTGAGATGTTTTGCAAAAGGACAACTTGGTCATGCCCAAACTGAGCTGTGAATCCATCCCCTTCTTTTCCAGGCTCCCTTCTGGAGCTAATGAGAAAGACATAAAATAATTGTAACTTTCCTCCCTAAGGATAACTACAAAGCTCAGCAGCTGAAGTGCGAATGCCCAGCCTGGGCGAGTGTTTGGAAGCGCCGCTGTTACACATTTCTCCCACTGAGTGCACCACGTCTGCTCCTTAAATGAACACTTCCAAAGCGCCCAGCACAATGGATGTTAAATGGAATGAAAGGCTGGGGTGCCAGTTCAAAAAATAAAGCCATAACAACAACAACAAAACTCATGTGTAAGAAGCGTGCCGATATTTGCATATGTTATTAAGTCGTTGCTGGTGTTTGCGTCCCACTGTCACCCTCCTTTTCCCAGAAGGGTGACATTATGTGTTATGGAGGTACGTCATTCAGGGGTGTGAAGAACAGAGTCCTTCTGAGATATAAATATATGTATATTTATTTATATATATAGAATTCCAGTGTAATACACACATGAAAGAATTGTGGTCTATTTCAAGGCTTTTCCTTTCATCTTTTCCGTAGTTTTCTGCCAATTTTCAAAGTGCTCCCAGACCACAGACTGAAGGAAATTATCTGAACAAGGCCGAGCTGCACCTCCTGATGCTCCCCGTGTCATTCCCCAGGGCCACCCCTGTCCCTGAGCCCCACAGTGCTCCGTGCCACGTTCCCTATGGCTGCTGAGCCTTTGCTTTCCTCTTAAAAGAAAGGAAAAATTCCACCTGAGGAGACAGAGCTGTTGCAAAGACTGGCACAAATCAGCTCCTCCTCACTGGCCTGACCTGCTGCCTTCAGGATAAAACTATTTATTCTCATATCTCCCATCCCTTTTAAAGAAACACATTGTTTGTGCTGCACTTGCTCCTGAAACTTCACCAGAAAATAAAGCTGGCATCAAGTGGGCAATGTTTTCACCTGAGTTAGACAGAATTCCTTTCCTAAAGAACTCAGTGTAAGTTATGTCTACATCTTGCACCTTTAAATGTAACAGCAATTGTTGTTTTCCACCTTATAATTTAGAAATCCACGGTGAAATCAAATTTATACTGGGTCTTTCCATGGATGCACAGATTCTAGGAATCCAAGGAAGTTCTAACCTCACTTCCAGCTTAGACTCTGGAAGCCTGAACACACTGGTGTAATTCCAGTTGAATTTCAAGTGGGCAAAGGATGATTGATATGGCGTCAAAGGGTGGAATCAAAAAATCTGGTACAGATTAATAGGAACACTGGTGAAAGCTGGAAAGGAAAACAAGGATTCTTTTCTAATGTGACATGATACTTAAGAACACACATGGTCAGTAACTACAAATGTGTAATGTTTCTCTTTTATTTTGCTGTACTTCTGACACGATTCTCTTACAATACTTCGCTTATCATCCTCTTGTGAGGTTTATTGTACTTACAAATCATTCCCAGACAGCTTCTTTGCTATCTTTTCATTAAAAAAAAGAGAAAGTTTTGTGGATAATACATTTTCCCTGCGGGAACTAATTCCACAAAGATATTGACTACAAGTCTGTCGTTGTTTTAAAATATGTGGACATGTATCAAATGGTTGATTCTTCTCCCCAGAGTCACCTTCTGAAGCTTTGTGTGCACTTCATCTCCCAAGCATCCAGAGATCACGGAGGAGAAACTCCAGTTTGTCCTCCCAAGCCAGAGCTTATCCCTACCTGGAATTCTTTTTGCCATCAGATCACCGCGGATACTCCGTGCTATCCATTTTTGGGTCTTTAGGGCTGTGTCCACTCCAGTTCCTTTGTTTAATATATTTTTAGCCCTTCCACTGTGGGATGACAGACTGCAGCATGTTAAAGCAGGGAGAATATTTGTATTGATTTCCAAATGCTGCAGATTGAGAGCAGATGTACCACGTATTCCCCAAACGTATGTTTTAACTTTCATTTATGTGCTGTGCTGAGCAGTCTGCGAGCCAGGAAGTGATTTATATCTGCTAATTGCATGCACTTTGGTAGATTTGCAGCTAAAAATAAGTGGTTTGTTTTTTAATTATAAATGATTTATCCTCTCACGCTGCATGGAGCTAAAACTTCGAAGCTAAATGAGAACTTGGAGAATCCTCATTTAGTTTCTGCATCTGCCAGTATTTTGTATATATTGCATGTATTTTGTATATATGTATATATATTTTGTATATATATTTGTATTCTGCATCTGGAGTATTTTGTATCTTTAGTGGGTTATCCCTGTGCCCAGCTCAGAGGAATCTGGATCTCACGGACATCTTACTTCATTACACAACAGAGAGATGAAGGAAACACTTTGGTGTTACAGCTGAAGAGGTGTAGCAGCAGCTGCTGCCAAAAGCAGTGGTTCAGTAGAGACCCTGAAGAAGGGTCCCACTCACCTTCGCTGGATCCAACACTCCGGCAGCTGTGGGGAACCGGACCCAGCTGGCTGAGCTGGGGGAACATCGCTCCCATTCTCTCTCATCAGAGCCTTCACTGAATGGACCTGCCTGGGTGAACACAAGGAAACACAAGAGGTATTTTCTTGAGGGCAGCTCGCCGTTAGATCAGTCAGAAGTAACCTGAAATGTCACTTCGGAGGGTCAGGGCAGGCAAGCCTGGGCTGGTGCCGCAGCACTGCAATTCCAGCTGCACAGCCTGACCTTCCCGCTGGCACGGCTCCGGTATTCCCGGTATTCCCTTTCTCCAGGAGAAGCGTCAGGCTCCTGAGGGCACTCATCGCTCTTCATGACTGCAATCCCACCCCACCTCGCCTGGGGCTCTCTTTAAGCTCAGCCCTGGCCCCCTCGCAGTCTGTCACTGCAGCATCCCTGTGGCTGGCTATGGACCCTGCTGTGGACCGACTTCCCTGCTTGACCTCACACCTCTGTCATCCCTACGGACCCGCCGGCAACCACTGCGCTGTGTCCCAGTGCCTGTTGCTGGAATGGCTCCTGAGGAATGGCCCCATAGCTGCTGTTGACTCTCAGCTTGATCTCAGACCTGCCTCGCCACCCTGAACTCGCCTGATGATCTTGGCTGGAGCTGGGCCTGCCTTGTTCACCTGGATTAGGGGTGGTGCTTCAAGGACCTAAACTCGATCCTAAAACACATCAAGCTTGGCTCGCATTGTCCACTTCATCCATGTTTGTCTATAGGTCAGTTTTCCCGAGGAAGTGGATAATCTCTTGTCCTTGTCCTGGCTGGTGAGAGGAGGAATAGGTGCGTGTTTGTATGTGTGAGGAGAAGGTGGTTCCAGGCCTCAATCTCCTTTCCTAACATGCTGCCAGATGTTTATCTGGGTTTCTTCCTCCTCTTGAAACTCTGTTAGTGTCTGACAAGAAATACAAGATTCATATGGCAGAAGAAAAGCCTAAGGGATCTGATCTAGCAGGAAGTGAGGAGGAAATTCCTTTAATCTTGTCCTTGTTTCCACTCTGCTTATGAGCTTTTTATTAAACAGTTTCTGACTTTCGAAATCCTAAACCTAATCTAAGCATCCCAGGAATGTGATCATTCTCCTGGATGGAAAGTAGTTACTGCTCCTAGGAGCTTCAACCAGCTTTGACAGTGTCCTCCAACTCCAGCAAAAATGTTATCCACCATTGGCAGGAGGGAACTCCAACCCTCCTGCCCAAAATCTCAGTTTCCGATCACCAGAGAGAGGGAAAAGCATGTTTGGGGTCTGGGCTGGTTGACGAGGTGGGAATGATCACAAGTTGGACTTGCTGGTCTTGGAGGTCTTTTCCAACCTCAACAGTTCTGTGATTCTGTGAAAAGTGCTGCTCTCCAAGGGCAATAACCCCACAGGCTGCAGTTACTGCATGAGGGGCAGACCCCTGGGAAGGGGAAGGGATGAAAACCCTTCCGGTGTGGATGACCGTGCACTGGAACAGATTGTCCAGTGAGGGTGTGGAATCTCCCCCACCGGAGATATTCCAGAACTCTCTGGACACAACCCATGCCATGTGCTCGGGGATGCTGGAGAAGGGAAGCCGGACCAAATAACCCGCTGTGCTCCTTTCCAACTCGATTCTGTGATTCTGTGTCTGCTCACAGGTGGGACTCGATAACCCCGGAGGCGATTATGCGGAAAGCGTTCCCCTCGCAAGTGCGACAATCGCGCAGGGACCGTATGAGAGGCTGTCCCCGGGGAAGGGGAAGGGGAAGGGGANCCGCCTTCCCCGCCCGCCGGCACAGCGCGGGACGGAGGAGCGGCGGCCCCGCGGTGGATGCGGGAGCAGCGCCGGCTCAGGAATGCAGCAGCCGGGCGGCGCGGACGGGAGCCTCCCGCTGCTGCTCCCGCTGCTCCTGCTGCTGCGCGCGGGCAGCCGCGCCGAGCCCGGGGACGCCACGCAAGGTAAGGGGGACCCGGCGGGCGGCGGTCCCGGGGTGGGATGAGAGGAGCGGGGCCGGCACTGAGGGGAGCCCGGCGGCTCCAGCGCTGTCCCCGCGCCGCCTCCCGTTAACAAACTCGGGGGTTTGTACTCGGTCTGTGTTTAGTTGCTTCGTAAAAAAGCTCTTTCCAATTGTTGGGGCCAGTAACCGTTCCCAGCGTAACCATTCCCAGGCGGTCCCGCTTTGCGGTCCGTGATTGATGGTGCCCGAGGTGTGTTGTCGCACTGGGGACTTGTCCCTTAGATCCGGCTCTGAGGGGGAGTTTTGCCATCTCACCCCCCATGTACTCCTAAAAAATGTTTATTTATGTATTTATTTATTTTCAACAAAAAGAAAGCGTCTCCGTTTTGTTGTTAGCGAGTGATATTTATCCCGCGATCCTTCTGCTTCATCAGGGTTCTGATTGCAGCCTTTTTGCGAGTGATTTACTTGTAAAACATAGCGTAGCCCAGGCATAAGGGGACCTTGGAATCGGGATAGCTGGAATTGGGCAAGGACTGATTCCTTCAGGCCAAGTCAGTAAAAAGTGAGCAGTGTTTTTGGACGCCTGCATGAGAATTTCACTGAGAGCTGGGTATACGTGAGCTCCGGCTCCTCCAAAGTGTTTTGTGGTGGGTACTTCCATCACAAGCCACCTCCGAGAAGTCCTGTTGATCCTATGCCTGTATTTAATACTTAAAGAAGTGAAAAAAGTGAGTGCTAAAGAGAGAAAGTTGATGAGAAAGCCAAAATTGAACCCAAATTGTAAATTTTTTTGGGATAACTGCCTTTAAAAAATTGCTTGTAGCTAACAGATATAACTCTGTTGTCGTATCCCTGTGCCTGGATTCCTGCCGGTGTTCCAGCGTGTCCCTAAGGATGCCGTTCCCGGGACTGTGTGTGAGGGAGTGGATGTGCTGGAATGACTTCCCGATGTCCCAGTGCGGCTCGCAGGAGTCTCGTGGTGCAGATTCAATGGCTGGATGAGTTCTAGCTTGGGGTCGGAATTCTTCATGACATCTCAATGGGAAAATTTTCAAAAGTTGATTTCTAGTGTCTCCAGGGAATGCTGTGCGTGCTTAACAAATAGCTGTATTTTTAAAAGGGGGGAAAAAGGCCGTTTTCCCCTTGTTTTTGAGGTAATTTCAAAGTTTTAGGGCCATACGAATTTTTTGGGTGTTTCAAAGAGCCTGGAAAGGAAAAATAAAACCCCATTAACATAGAGCAGCTGATAACATTGGGTCTAAAACCAACCATTTCTCATTTCTTGTTAATTCTGCTGGGAAGTAGCTATCAGAGCATGAATTTACCTTTATGTGAATATATTAATATAGTCAGTACAGTGCAGGTAATGTAGTACAAGTTACACCAAGAGGGGTTTCAGCTCAACGTAAAGAAGCTTTTTTTATAGTGAGAACAATAATTCACTGGGTTTACCACCCCAGGGATATGGTGGAATCCCCATGGCTGGAGGTTTTCGAGAGGAGACTGGATAATCTCAGCCAGGCTCCCTTTCCCACAAAAGGCTGGACCAGGTGATCCTTCCAGCCTGGACTGTGATCTGTGATTATGTACAGTTACTTTCCACAGTGAAGTATTTCCTGCATTTTAAATAATATCTTTGGCAAATGCTGACAGCGTGGATTCATGGGCAGATCAAGTGATTTATTTATTTTTTTATAGCTAGACATCTATCACATGTTCAACCACATACTACGTTTCCCCCCAAACTAGGTTTTGTGGAAGAATAAGGGAACATGAACATCCAACACTAATTAAAAAACAAAGAAAAAGCCTGTTCTAAAAGGTTTTACAGCTTTCTTTAAGGTGACTGTAGTGGTTGCATAAATAGATTTTTGCTCCATCAGAAACTCAACCCATACAGAATCTTCAGTCCCTACCCTTTAACCCTGACATTTTCAGAAAGAGAATGTGGACCACTGTTTCCTGCTGCTGCCTTTCTGTCCATGACCTTTCCCTGTAGGGAGCAAAACAACCCCAAAAGCTTTGTACATTCACTGCCTTTAACTTGTGCTCTCCCCAAGGGTGCTCACGGACTGGCCCAAGTGTTCCAAATAAAAGCACAAAGTTAATGTCAGTTTAAGGAACAGCAGCTCTCCAGCTTGGATGGTTTTTGCAGAATGTGGCTCTGGATATTCCCAGTTCAGCTTGATTATTGTTCTTCCAGATCTTGGAACTTTGTGAGGAGTCACAATGACAGAAGTGTGAATAATAGAAGAACATTTTAAAAGCACATAGTAAACCCGCAGATCTCTAGATTGTGTTTTAGATTGTAAGGGTGCTGCTGATTTCCTTGAAAGCTGTGAGATAAAGTTCCACAGCTCTTGATTAGTCCCTGTGGTTAATTGTTTCATCCCTGGGTCACAGGCTGCTGCTTCAGCCGCTGTCCAGGAATGAGTTTAAAAACAAACAAAATGCTTTTGTTGCCTTAAGCCTCTAAGAGGATGAGGGTAGATGGCACTGTTTGAGGTTGTAGCCTTGTATTTCTTGACAAAAGTGACTTGAAGTAGCAGCAAATTATCTTCAGGACATCGTTTCTTTGTTTCTGTAATTAACTTCTACTGAAACTGCTGTGCTAATTATGTCCTCGCAGGGATTTGAAGTGTTGCAAATGAGAGTTGGGCAGGGGAGTATTTTAAAGCTTGTGTATGGATTTAAGTAGGCAAAGCGAGGGGAAAAAAAGAGTTTCCCTGAGGTGTGACACTGGATCCCGCTCTTTGGAAACAGACGTAGAAATCCAGCAGTCTGCTGGGACTCGAAAGAGCACCTCAGAGTTGAAAACTCTTTTAAAAAGTCTCTTAACTAAGTGCAGCTGCTTTACACACAGCGATTGTCTTGCAAGCCAGAAACATGTAGAAAGTTAACTCAGACAAAAGAAAAAGTGTAAACCTTTCCTTCCCCACGCCCTGGAAAAAAACCCTCAGTCATCCTCAACTGCAAATTCCGTGTTCACACAGTTGCTGAGGGAAATGTTGGATCGCAAACTGTTTTCAGGAATCTGCTTGACGGAGGTTTTTCCTGCTGTCTCGGTGTGTTCTCACCTTGCCGTGGGTGTCCAGGTGATGGGTGCTGGTGCTTCGCAGGGGAAATCGCTGCCGGAGCCGAGGGAACCGCGGCAGCCCTGGCACAGCTGGAGAGTCTCACACCCGGCCGTGCGGAGGTGGAGGTGTGACGGGGATAACCCAGCCTGCCTTCTGACAGGCTCCTCCGTACTGAAACACTTAAACGAGTATCAGATCAAGTGATTTTACTGTTAGGATGCTGTCTTTGATTCAGGTTTCTGCTTTTAAAAATTAGCAAACCCCGTGCTGTGTCTTGGAATCAACTCCCTAAAGCTGAGCTCAAAGGAATTCTGGGTTGTTTGGGGCTGCCCCAGCTCCACACAGTTGAATGATAGAGTGACTTTGTAGGGCTTTTCCCATCCTGGTTTCTTTTTCATTGTAATCAAGGAGATATTGAAAGTCAATGAATCTGCACATTTATAAATGGAACAACAGTGAAATGAATAAATGAGAGCAGCTGTCTGCGATTCTTTGTAAATAACAACAAAACACTGGTGCTAGCTGAAGGGGGTTCTGTGGGGGTGGTGATTGCAGTTTTACATCCTTTATGATGAAATGCTTTAAAATTCCTGAAATTCTACATTTGGTGTAAAGTTTCATTTGGTCGGGTGCCGCAGAGGAAGTTACAATATTTTTTTGTGTCTGTTGATAAGCAGAGTCATTGCTGTCCTTGCCAGGAGTGTGGCATGTGAGAGGCTCGGACACGATTAATGTCATTTAATTGGGCTGAAACGACAGGATGGACAGTGAAGTTTGCCAAGGTGGAAAAAATTGAGTAATTTCAGCTTAAATATATATCACTAGTGTGTGATGTAGTAATAAAGCTCTAAATATTGCTATTATTTAATAGTAAAGTTCTTTGAAGTCCCCCAGGGAATATAATGTAAAATTAAAGTACTTGCCTATATTTGGAATCTAATGCAGTGTGATATTGAAAATGGTGCTCTGCCAAAGTCAGGCAGCTTGGGGAAAAGAAGTAGCTTGAGAAAGGAACCCTTTAGTGAGGAAAGCAATAACCCAGGCTCCTCAGCCTGCTTCCATGCCAGCATCCCGGGGTGAGGAAGATTGCTTTCCAGGATCTCCTCCTGAAGTGGAGACAGTGGAGTGCCACTGTTTCCAAGTAAATCTGCAGGGCAGTATGTGAAAGGAAGTGCCTGGTGGCTTGTGGAAAGAATCCCGTGGTTCGTATTGCCGGGATGGACACAGATTTGGAGGATGATTGTTAGGTAGGATTCCTGAAAAAATAGAGCGGAGTGGTCACCAACAGGAGCAGGAAGCCACGGCACTGCCATGGAGGAGGGGCTGACAGGGATAAATGGGCTGTGGGGCCGGGGCTGTGTGTACAGAGCTGGGCTTTCTCTGGTGTTTCTCAACAAGTCATTACGTGGAGTTCCCAAGGCAGGAGCAGAAGAAAGCTCAGGTCAAGGCTGCTTTGTTCCTTCACCCAGTTCCTTGGAGTTTTTGTGCTTGATACCCTGTTGTAACAAAGTCCTTTGGAGAGCTGCGCGGAGTTGGGTCAATCAGAGAGGGTAAAGGACAGCAAAAAATGGTCTTGCAGGACATGTCCTGTGTCACTGGTGTTGGAAGGGGCTGGGTGCTGTGTCCCTGCTGGCCGGAATGTGCCAATTCGGTGGTGCTGGTCCAGGCCTGGCTTAACCCACCTGGGCCCTGCTGAGATCTTCTGATCTCTTCGCTCTTCTGACCGGTGACAGGGCTCTGGGAAACGGCTGAGGCTGAGTCAGGGGAGGTTTAGGCTGGATATCAGGAAAAAGGTTCTTCCCCCAGAGGGTATTTTAGGCACCACACAGGCTCCCCAGGGAACGGGCACAGCTCCGAGGCTGCCAGAGCTCCAGGAGCGTTTGGACAGCGCTCTCAGGGACAGGGTGGGATTGTTGGGGTGTCTGTGCAGGGCCAGCAGTTGGCCTGGAAGATCCTTTTGCGTCCCTTCCAGCTCAGGATTCTCTGATTCTATGATGTCACATTGGAGACAGGTATCCTGGGCCTATTTATTGTGCCTTGGGAATACTGAAGGCAAAGAAAATCTGTCTGCTCTTTGTGTCAGGGATAGCTAAAAAAACCCCAATAAATAAGGCAAGTTGCTGTGTGTACAGGCAAGCCACTCTCCCCAGGAGCTGGAGAAGTGCTGGTAACTTTGTGCAGATGTTCTGTGGTCTAAGCCCTGCTGATGCTCTGGGCTGTACAGAGATGTGCTTTCACTCACTCACAGATATTTGGGACTAGCTTTAAGTTAGGACTTGGCATCCCAGTATGCACTGGGAAAGTTTCATAACTGAGTGAGTTCTTGAGAAAAGTTCTTGCAGGCTCTGGGGGAAGCCTGCATTTTATTAAAAGCTTTTTTTCAAGCTGCTCAGGTCACATGCTGAAACTGATACGGCACGAGGGCTTCCTGTGACCTTCTGCTCCTTCCCTCCCAGGGCTGTCCCTGGTGCGTCCCCCTGTCCCGTTCCCAGATGCTCTGTCTGTCTGCAGCAGTGCCCTGAACATCTGCTCCAGGCAGATCCAGGAAGGAGCTGGAATGGTAGAGCTGTGAGCCGGAGCACAGCAGCAGGCCATGGGAAATGGAGAGATCAGAGATAAGCGAGGGAAAAACGCTCGGCAGCTTTGTAACCTCCTCGCACATTCCCTCCAGAGACTGGGAACAGAGCAGGGGATGCTTTTCCTACCCTGGGAACTTGAGGTTGGCTCTGGAAGGATATGCGCTTCCACAGTCACAGTGTGAACATTCCTCTGCAAAGCTGCTCTGGTGGCCCAATCACCCCTGAAGCTGCTAAGCCGAGCTTTAAAGGATGGAGGGTGTAAATGTAATGAGCTGCCTGAGGGTGTCCTCGGTGTGGCTGGTCCATACAGAACACCGTGGCTACTCCTGCAGAGCGAGAACACGTGCTGGAGAAGGAGGGATTGGGGTCTGGGTGGCCTTCGTTTCGAAATTCTTGAGGGCCTTTAGCTCTTACCATGTTGACACCCACTCTTGTGGAACATTTAACTTGGAGAGGGAGTTTGTTCTCTTTCTGAATCCAGTTTCAGTCATTCTGTCCTCAAAGATAAGTGTGATTGTGAACACACAGCGGTCTCTAGGAGAAGACAGAAGCTTGGCCAAATGATATAAAAATAAAATCAATGTTAGAACTAAGATTAGATCTGGTTTTGGTCAAGCAAAGTCCTCTTTGCAAAACCTCTGCCAACCTTTCTCCTCATGGAGAGGGATCATCCTCGTTGCACAGGGAATATCTCACCTGTGACACCTTTATAGAGTTAATGTATATCTGAGCCCTGTGCAGTCTGCACTGTGTTTACAACAGCTCTTGCCTCTCCCAGTTTTTCCTGTAAGGGGTCAGTTATCACAGGTGAACATCTCTTCTCCAAAATTAACTTGGCTTCAAATGAAAGGAAGTGTCTTTATAATTGTTTTGTTTACTCTGAAGTACTTGATGTGCTGTATAAGTAACAAGCATTCTGTGCGTTTTCATTTTACATTTTTTCGGGTATATGTTAATTATTCATTCCATATGTTTCGATTATTCTTTATAAAACACGTTATCTCTCTGTGAATTTAATGAAAGATCTGTGGCATGATGGAGACATCTCTTTTTCTCCGGAACGTGCTGAGTGGAGAGAGCACCACGTTGAGCTCTTCTTTCGCTGTGTTTCACCTACAGTGACAAGAGGTCATTTAATTCCCAGCTGATTGTCAGGAAGATGGATTTATATCATTAAATGCTTTCAGGAGGCCAAGGAATAGCTCGTGGTGGACCTTTGCTTCTGCCTGCTGGCATCTCTGAGGCTGCAACACTTCACGCTCACCAGAGGATGTTTCTGAACTGCGGGCCCCTGACTTTTACATTCACTTTTCTTGGCAGCCTGACAGAGCCCAAGTCTGGCAACCTTTGTAAGTGAGATGCAACAAGCCTCCCTTATTCCAGCTATTGCTCTGTCACTGTGTTTTTAATTTACTGTAATTCAATAACTGACACAATGCTGGCGTAAATAAATGGGCTGTGAACAGTCTCATAGACCTTGGGCGTCCAGCTCAGGGCAAGATTTAGCTTTTAATTAACACTGTCCATGAGATTTATTGTTAAAATTGCATCCTTTTAAGTAAGTCAATCTGAAGTTGATTAAGAGATGAGTAATTGAAACCTGGTGGGGGATAACAGAATGCGTGCTAGTGGATGCAGCAGTGGAGCAGCACTGGAGCTCCAGACCCCTTTTCTCCTGAGTTTTGGGTCATTCCCGTGAGCTGGATGTTGTCATTATCTTTTCTGTGCAGGGTGTGTTGCTCTGTGTTGAAACAAAAAAGTGTTCTTCACTATATTAAGAACAGTAGCATTTTATTTGTGTATAAACTGCATTCTTAGTAGAGCGAAGAGCTTTAGGAAGGCCTGGGGACACCCTGGTAAAAACTCTTAAAGGGTTTTTGCTTCTTTCAGTCCCCTCTGCTACAGAAATTCTCCAAAAAGAGGCCCAGGCAAGGGAAGAAGCTGTAAAGGCATCCTCTCACTGTAGGGGAATCTTCGTCATTAGCAAAATTGTATTTCATCAGGGATTAAAAGAAAATACTGTCCTGATTTTCTTGTGTTATAGAGGGAGAGATGATATCTGATTTTCCCTTTTCCTTTTGAGAGCCTGTTGTAGGATGTGATTTATGTTCTTGCATTCTCTGCTTGTGGTTGATCTTTTTTTAAATCCTAATGAGTATTTCTGACTCTGTGTAGTGAACCCTGAGCAGCAGTAAAATGTTCACAAACTTGAGAGTGTTTTATGTGCACGACTTGAACAATTTTCTCTTAAAATCTGTCTCCTGCTTTTCCCAGCAGCAAATGTAGTCCTGATGTGAGCAGCTGTGTGACCAACCCCTCACATTTCAGGCTGAAAACCTGCAGGGAATGTCAGTATCAATATTTTGTTGGTTGAGCTGTTCAGGGTGAGACAGATTAGGCTGGGCATTAAGTGAACTGGTCCATTCCTTCCTTCCTGCACTGCTTTCACTGGGGAGCCGCATTTGGCACCGATCACGCTCGTGGCTCTGCTTTCAACATTTCTGTAGGTCCTAATGGTTCTGGGGAAGTTCTTCGATCTGTCTTGAAAACTTCGAAAGTTGAGAGTTGGTACTGGGGGAAAAAGAAAAAGGTGGTCTCAGTGTCAATAGCAGGTAAAGTGAATTTTCAGGGAATTTCTTCAACGAAGAAGGAGAAACCACCTGCAGACTGACAGCTTTTCCTTGCCATGAGGCCCTTGGTTGGGCAACAGTATCTCGTGGTGGAAGTGACTCCTGTAAACAGGACACCTTTACAAGGATTTTTGGGAATCGGGACATTTAAGGTTGCTCTGTTGTTGTTTATGGGGCGTGTTCGGTTCTCTCATCCAAAAGAGAAGACCCAGTTCTGTTCAGTTTTCTCATCCAAGGCCATTCTGAAGACTCCGGGCTTGGAGCTCTTAAACACTGGGTGAATTTTTTG
This sequence comes from Rhagologus leucostigma, assembly GCA_013397725.1. NCBI lineage: Eukaryota > Metazoa > Chordata > Aves > Passeriformes > Rhagologus > Rhagologus leucostigma. Next base: position 728,446 of record VZTD01002394.1, on the reverse strand, counting down.
GTCTCTGTTGTATTTATTGTGGAGTACCTCTGGTACATCCAACTTTAAAAATCCACGGGTAGCTCTAAGAGCAATCCCCTTTCTCAGAAAGTTTTGACAGAATGCAGCACCAAAGTCTTAGCTGGGGTTGTTCTCTGTCAGTAAATGAGTGAAGCTGTGGCCTCAGGCATCACAGCCCATCCAGCAGGGTCACAGCAGGGACAGCAATGCTGGCACTGCCTTTGCTCTGGGAAAATCAGAGTTCGGGCTTCCGCACGGGTTTGTACATCAGGTGTTGTTTATTTTGTAGTCAGCTCTACAGAAATCCCCTACCCAAACCCTGTAATTGTCGGATGTTCTGTTATCCTGTTCCTCCTGCCAGTTATTATCTCCTGAGATTATCAAGGGCAACTTCACCTGGACTAATTGTAATAACTGACAAGGCCTGAGGGGAAGAATTCTGTCTCGGCAGTGCAAGGAGGGATTAAGTGTGTGTATATATTCCATGTAATTTGCTGAGAGGTGTCTATGTACGGATCTGTCAGAGGAGCTGTAAAATCATTTGAAATGTTGCAAGGGATGGATGTGTGGTGATAGGAGGCTCAACTTTCTTTAGCTTTTGTGGCATTATCCCACTGAAGTGAATTTTATAGGCTTTTTCTGCCCTTGCCTGTATAAGCTGGTGTCAGGCTCCTTGAGAAGGCACTTATGTTCTTGAAGGATTATTGTGCTAATTTAGCTTTCATTTCATCAGGTATCAAGGCTTGATATTATCCTGCTGTTTGTTGCTCTGCTCTTACTGGGAATTACTGACACCAGAGATGTTGGGGATTACACTGAAGATGACTGAGGTGCAGCAGGGAAATAGTTTTTAATCTCTACTTGCTTTCCTGTCTTAAAGATCCTACAAGATCCTAAAGATCCTGGTTATGGCTCAGTCATTCGGCAGTGCTGATTAAGACAGTCAACCTGAGCAGCAGAGCTTGACAGATTTTCTGCCAGAATCCTTTGCAGGATGCATGTAATGAATCTTTTACTAACTTTAGTGGGCAGTTGCTTTCAGCCAGCTGAAATATTTCCTGTGTGAAGGAAGACAGGCTTTCCACGTGAAAGTCACGATGTGCCCACCCCTGGTGTGGGATATTATTGCCTTAAAAGAACCCCAAAGAATGAACTCAGTCCTGCTAATGATGGTACTTGTTACTAGTACACAAAGAAAGTACACTGAAAATTTACTTTGATGTATTTTCCTTATTTTTACAATCAAATCCACTTTTTTTTCCCAAAAATGCTTTTGCTGCTTTGTTTCCAGACGCACTTCATCCAGCAGGGAGCCAGTGAATTCTGTATTTTAATAAATAATAAATAAATTCTTTATTCTCCTAGAATAAAGTCCTAGAATACTTTATCCTTAAAAACAGGGAAGTGCAGCTTCTGTTGTGGACTTCGTTGGACTCAAAGTAAAGAAATGGGAAATGGGAGAAATGTTTTGTTTTGCTCCAGTACCCTGCTGCAACTCCTGGGTGCTTCCCAACATCTTTGGTGTCCAAACAGACCCTGGTACCAGCGAGATGGTTTTTGTCCTGTGGGTTTGTGCAGCACAGGAGAATTGGGAAATGAGGACAGGCCGGGGTTGTGCCACTGCCCTTTTCCCAGAGCTGGGAAATACCCGCTGCAGAACGTGTGAAACTTGAATACTTGGGATTTTGTCTTTAAGCGGGATCTAGTGTTCCCTTTGCTTCCTGCACCAAATGCCATGGGAGAAGGGGTGGTTTTGATCTGCGTGTGACGTGGGGCTGGCTCAGCTTGCAGGGATGAAAGACGAGTGTCACTTCCAGCGCTGGCTGTGGGAGCACACGGGCTCTGCTCTTCCACGGCTGGCCCAGGGCAGGACAAAGCCAGGGCTTTGCATGCAGGAAAAAAGCTGCTCAGGGGGGATTGCATTTCTCCAAACAAAATATTATCCAGAAATATCCACGGGCTTCAAATGAGAAGCCAAATGCAAATGGTTGCACTTTTTGTTCCATATATGTTCTCATGCTCTCTACCAACCTTAACCATAAAATCCCAATTTTTCCTCCCAGAAATGTGTACTGGGAAAACAAAAGGCGTCTCATTTGCCTGCTAATAAATAATACAGAATTCGGTTTATCCTAAGGAAAGGCACTGCTTCTGTGAGGAATATTTCTCAGACTGAACGTGGGACTTGAAATAATTTCCAAATTTTAACTCCATTTGTGTGTCAGGAAAACATTCGCAGTACTTGGTAAAAGCTGTTGCAACCTGAGACAATATTTGTTCTTAAAACCCATATTTAATAATTGCATGTGCAGTTCAAGGAGAGCAGTAGTTCTCTGAGCAAGAACATTTCACATTTTGGAGGAATATAAAGATAAAAAAGGAAATGTTTAATGCTGTGTGTTTAAATTTTAACTGTTTCAGTCTCTTATGTGGCTTTTTTGGCTTTTATTACTTTTCTCATCCGTGCATAGAGTTCTGAAATGAGTGATTTTTGTGTATGTAGAGAAAGGATTTTGTAATCTTCAGGATTTTTCAGTTTTGCCTGAATCTATCAAACATTTGTTCAGACGAAGTGAAAGTGGAGGCAGCTTCGAGTGTCTCTTTCCTGTTGCACAGAGCTTGATCCTTTCTTGAGTTCTGCAGAATTTCCTACTTTGAGCCAAACTAGGCAACATTTTAGATACTTTGTGCTCATTCATCTTTGATGTTTGGGGTTTGGGACTTCAGTGGTTTATTTTGGACATAAGCCCAGGTGAAAATGTGCTGGAAAAGGGGTGCACCTGGCAGGGGAGGGTCTGGCAGCCCTTTTCTGGCCTGCACCAACACCTTCTGCCCTGGGCCAGTTTTAAGCCAAGATATTTTGGGGGTTTCCATCTCATTTCTGGATACTGGGATGTCTGAAGATGCACAAGGGTCACCTCTGGAAAGCACAAGCACTAAATATTTGGAAATTCACTGTTAGTGCCTGCTTGCCAGGGTGGATTTTTTGTTATTTTTTGTTATTTTTTTTGTGTTTTAATGACAAACTTGCCCTCTGTGGGACCGAGCTGTTTGAGCTTTGGAGGCGAAACGGCGTGCACTGAACTTTGGGATTTGCTGTGTCTTATTCAGAAGCGCTGGGAGGTTTGAAGGCACCATCCCACAGCGCAGCTGCTTTTTCACTCACATTCCTTCGGAGGAACAGAGCACACTTGGGACTGTGCTTTTGAGCTGCTCTGATGGATCATTTCTATTGGCAATTCAAGGTCCTGGGGGGTTGTTTGGGTTTCAGTGGATTCTTGTGTCAGCCAACAACTGCTTCGATGTTTTCTATTAACATCCCTTTCATTTTGGGAATGTGCTTTGCTTAATTGGATCTTTAAAGCCACAGGAGGATATTTTGACCAAACCTGTTCTTCCTTACACTCGTGTAAAATCAGAATAAAAGCATCCTGCACCCCATGCTGGTGATGAATTGTTAAAGAGTCCACGATAAATGCTCCATCACATACTTTGCATGCATTTTATTTCTAAAAAATTCTGTTTAAATGCATTTTTTGGTACACATGGGGCAGTTAGAGTTTACCTGAACCCCTGATGTGGTGTTAGAGATGTGCTGTAGTTCAGTCCTTACATGCACGTGAAGAACAGCAGAGAAACACAAGCCATGAAGTCCCGCAGCAGTGCCAGCTCCTCAGTTGGTTTGTGTTTATTAAGCAGATGCTTCTTCTTTAATCTGGGGAGAGATTGGTGCATTATCCACAGAGGGGCTGATTTACCAAGAGATGCAATCAATTTGTTTCCAGGCACAGACATGTCTGGGCTAATACAATACAGGCACACCAATAACAATGCACTTTTCAATGCTTTCTTCTTATTTTCCAGTTTTTACTGGCTGGGCTTATTATTTTTTAAAAAAAATTCATCTGTACCACTTTACTTTTTTGGGGGAGAAGGTACTGGGGGTCAGGATTACAGATGTTCACTTGCCCAGACCCTGTAGGGGTATTAACAAATGAAAAATCTGCAATATTATTTGCCGTGGCAGCTACAGTGATTGACCTGTTTTTCTTTCAGAGACTTTGTTTATATTAGAAGCTTTATATCTCAAATAAAATTAGTTTTACGTGAACGGGAACTACACTGGTGATGATTTAGTTTAGAAAATAATGTCAACACCCCAAAGGATTTCTGGTCTTTGATTTTTCCAGCGTCCAATGGAAGCCTTGGGTAGGGGCTGGATAATGTCTCGTTCTGACTTCTGTTGCGGCACACAGAGAAGTGTCTTGACAGCTTCCAAACAAATAATATCTTACTTATGTTTCGATATATGAATAACAGCCCGGGCTTTCTAGAGATTATCTTGCTGTAACGCAGTTCTGTAACATGCTGCAGCCAGATGAATGGAAACCCTTCAGCATTTGGAAGAAGGGGAATATATCCCTTTTACAAATGTGTGCTGTGGCAGGGACGTGCAGCAACGTCGTTTCGCTGAGCCACACTTGTGTTCTTTTAATTAAGAGATGCAGTTAGCAGAGCACATGATACTCCTTCCTCCTCATGCTGTTTCTTTCCTCTTTTCTAATCTCTGCTCTCCAGTGTGGTTTTTCTTCTTCACGGTCCTTGGGAGTCTTGTTTTTTCAAAGGGATCCCCTGCTGACTACTCCGAGGTCTGTTTCAGCAGTTTCATCAGCTTGATTTAAAAGAAGCTGTTCCCTTTGATTACTGAAATCACTCCACTGCTGTCTGTTGGTGTCTTTGTGGTGGCAGAGATGGGGAAGAGGCCAAAGAGCCGCTGGTGCTTCTCTGTCCATCTGCTGTGGTGATGTCCCATCCAGCTGGGATGTCCTTGGGATCCCTGAGCTGTCACCCGAGGCTGGGGGCTGTGACAAAGAGTCTTGGCAAGGAGACACCGGTGGGAGGCTGTTCTGGGCAAACTGGTGCTGGAAGAGCTGGAAAAGGGCGTTGCTGCAGATGTCTCTGGTGGTTCCCAGGAGGCAAATCCTGTGGCAGGGGCTGGTGTTTTATCAGCCACAGCAAGAAGTGAGAACTCCTCGTGCTGATCTTCTTCCCGAGGCAGTGGCTGTGGGGAGGGAAACACCTCAAGCTGTTGCCTCCTCCTCGGGGCTGCTTTGATTTCCCCTTTCCTATCAGCTCCCTTTGCCCCACTGCCTGCGCTTGCCTTTTTTCTTGTGTTGCCAGTGAATGGTGCTGATTTATTCTTGTCTTGAGGAAAACTTTGAAAATAGCAACTCCCCTTTTCATTTAATATCTGCTGGTTCCTAGATGGCTGTGGTGGCAGAATCTCAGTGCTCAGACTGGGGACATCTGTGTTTGTTCAAGGAACAACAGGGGATGCAGCGGATGGGAAAGAGATGAAGTTTGCCGAGGCACCAGGAACTGGCAGGATAACTTAAAGAAAGTGTTAAATAACAATCACTGCTCAAGGCCCCAGTCCAGCAGAGCACTTACCCATAGACTGGAACTGTAAACAGTGCAGTTGATTTAAGCGGGCCCAGTTTCGTGTTTAACGTTAGATCCCGCCCGAGTGCCTTCCTGGAGCAGGGCCTAAGTGAGTGAGACTTGGAGTTGTTTCTCATTTACAGGAGTGAGACTTGAAAGTGAGACCTGACTTGTGCTTAGTGGTGTCCTGGGGCATCCAAGAGCTCACAGAGGTTTTTAGGGCTCTCCCCCTGCTGCTGCTTTTCCCGCCACTTGCAAAAGTGCTGCTTTTTCCTCGCTTGTTTTCCTGCTCCCAAGTCCAGTGACTTCTGCAGAATGGGAATCTGAAAGATGCAAATCATTCATTGCATGCCAGGGGAGTGGAGTCACTGGTCACATTTTTCAAGGGCCTCAACCCAATTTGGGTGGTGGAGGAGCAGGCAAGGAGCAATAAAAGCAGTGATGTGGAGGTGTCTTTCTACTTTACTGGCATTAAATACATGCGCAGTTCTCAGTTTTATGGAACTACACATAAAACTCGAGGTGAGGCTTGAAAATACAAATGCAGATCATATCTTTTTGTGAATCTTCAATCCATTTTAGAAGAGTTTCTTAAGGAAATGGGATTTTTTTCAAGCAATTCTTTCCATATGACTTTGATTAGTGGGAGGAACTCGCTTAGTGGGTTGATCCCACAAACCCTTTCTTTCGCAAGTTGTCTTTACTCCAGAGGGCTGAGCGCTGGCTCCAGGGAAATCTGCCCTGCAGGGAACGACTCTGCTGCAGGTTTGCCACGGACTTGCAACAATCCAACTGAAGCTGGATAATAATGTTTACCCACCTGTGTAATGCAAGTTCAGATCCTTGAATGAAAGGCCCCACTGTGCAAAAATACAAGGTAGCGCTACTGGGGGGAGGGGGGCATTCTGTACCTGCAACTTTAGACTATTTACAGTGAACGTAGGGAAGGTTTCATTAATGAATAGGAGAGGCGTAGCTGGCTTGCACTCGTGCAGGGTGCAAAGAAGTAATATTGAAGAACAACACTACAGTTGTCACTGTCTTAATATTGGCAAAAATGTGAAGGACAATTTTCTAATCCCTTCAGCGTGGAAATTCTACTGCTGCTGTTCCTGCTGAATATTCCTGTTATTGAATATTTTTATTGAATATTTTTATTGAATATTCTGCCTACCTCTTCAATTCCTGGATTGTGTGTCCGTGTCATTCCCGACTGTAAATGGCCACAGCAAGGAGATGAAGGGGAGGTGGCAGAGGAAAAACGTTGCGCTCATTGGGTGATGAAGAAAAATGAAGATAAACGTCAAATTTGCTGATCAGTAATACTTCCAGAATATAGTATTTATTGTGTCTTGTGCCTGTGGGGCCTGGACAAGGTTTATGGCACAGTCCGGGCTGTACAAACTCCTGGGAAGGAACAGGCTCCTTTCTCTGGATCTTCCCCAGTGCAGGTCTTGGTGGTGGTGATGGCAGTGGTGAAACTCCAGTGACTAAAACAGCGACAGGAGTTTGCCTCTCCCTTCAGTATATATTCAAGAAAGATGGAGAGAAACATTTTACAAGGACATTTAGCGACAGGAGAAGGGGGAATGGCTTCAAACTGAAAGACAGGAGGTTTGGGTTGGATATTAGGAATAAATTCCTCCCTGTGAGGGTGGGGAGCCCCTGGCACAGGGTGCCCAGAGAAGCTGTGGCTGCCCCTGGATCCCTGGAAGTGTCCAAGGCCAGGCTGGATGGGGCTTGGAGCAGCCTGGGATAGTGGAAGTTGTCAGGGTTGAAACAGGATGAGCTTTAAGGTCCCTTCCAACCCAAACCATTCCAGGATTCCATGATTCTATGTGATGAAGTGTATGAGGAGGAAGGGTAGCCTGGAACAGAGATTTCACCAAAAGTCACAAAACAGGTTAAAAATAAAGCCCAGACTCTCCCAAGCCTGCAGCAGCACTTTATAAACTGCCCAAAACACTTCTTGAGAAGTAAATGAAATAATATAGAAAATCATGAAATAAGCAGGACCTCTGTTAATCTTCAGCCATGGGGGATGTGTGTGTGCAGCACTCACTAGAGTCCCCTAGAATTGTTCCTACGGAAGCCTCGGGGCAGGAAATACACCTGACAAAGCTCTAATTTGGAGACCTGTGTAAAACACCTTTTCATAAGGCTTTGTTTCATTTTCGCTTGGCTGAATCTTCTGACAAATTTTCCTCGAGCTTTACGTGCACAAACCATCTCGTTGTTTTGGAAAATGCAAGCCTGACCACTGTAAATGGGTTTATATTTCCAACAGGGCAGTTATTTAATTTCCTGTTGGAAGTCTGCAAATGTTGGCACTGTTCACTCTCTGGCAGGGAGCCAGAGGAGAGCACGGTATCATTAACAGGCTACAGCCCAGTGGAGCTTTCTTTTGGTTTCATCCAAACTTTTAAGACTGGGCTATAACAAAATACAATTTTTGATTGAACTTCATAAAGGCAGGCAGGGAGAGCAGGGAAAAGGGGGTGACAGGGTGTTCTCTGGGATGAGAAAAAGCTTTTGTCCTTCCTTACCTACTCTTGGGCTGGACTAATCCCCACTTTGCTGCAGATTTAATCTTGCTGTGTAGTTATCCACTAATGCACCTCAAAATGAAGGCTGAGGTCAGATCCTGGAATTGGCTCTTCGGGTACAAACACATTCCCTGTGCAGTTATCTTCCCTGGGATCCACGGGCACAGTCCCTGTGGAAGGATGGGTGCCAAGGGTTGGGTCTCTGAAAGTTCTAAAGTCACCCAGCTGCATTCCCAAAGGATTCCTCAGCATCCAGAGGCCTGAGCTGTCTGGAAAGTGCCACTTTTAGAGAAAATAATTTGGAAAGCAAAGCCTTGTAAACAAAAAAGGTATTTTTGTTCAGAGTTTGTTTTAAATACCCTGACTTAAGTCAGCAGAAATGAATCAGACTGGTTTGCTGTGAAGACACATCATTTATTTTGGGTGCCTGGCACAGGCTCTCTGTACTTGATGATGCTTCAGGCGAGGTTTCTTCCCCATGTGGACCTTCTGGTGCCCCATTTCTGTTTCCCAGCTTTGCTCCTGGAATTCTCCATTTCAGTGCGGTTTGCAGCGGGGACAAACTCTTAAATCTCCAGCTTGAATCAAGGGGAGCCAACTCCATTTTCTTCTGCGAGTTTTTCACTTTGAAAGGAGCTATTTGTGGAAAACAAATGGTCAAATGATGTGGGAGGCTCTTCGTCACTTGGGAGTCTTTAAATCAGGGCTGACTTGAGGAACAATGTGCTCACAGCCGCAGTGGGATGTGTGCAAGAACCACTGGATATAGGGAATTGTGGCATGTGTCGTGCAGGGGATCAGATTTAGGATTATTGTGGTGTCTCCTAAATCTCCCATAAAGCAGTACTTGAGTGTAATCTGTTTGGATTTCCCCCGCTCTGGGCTGGAGCAGCTGGTTTGTCTCAGGGATCCGGGGATGGAAGAGGAGCTGCTCGTGGAGAAACGTGCACAATTTCTATATTAGAGTCAATATTTGCACTCACTTTGCCTGGCTTAGGGGGAGCTGGAGTAGGAAAAGCTGGATGACGGAAAGCAGAAGAAGGATAAAAAGCAGGTTTTGACCGCCTGTCATCCTTTGGTGTTGTTTCTTGAATGATATTCTTGGGGCTGGTTATATGTAGCTTAGGCCATTGATACGTGTTGGATCAGAACGGGAAATACCCAAATAAATTTTCTGTGTCAGAATGTTAGGTTGGTTTTTTTCCCTGAGTCCTGAGAAATATGCAGTGCAGCTAAAGGAAAAGGCACATAAACCCAAAGCATATAATACATGTGAAAAATGATGTGCCTGGACTGATGCACTGCAAAGACGTACTTCCATATTTTTCTGAGAACTTATTAAATAAGATCTGTAGGTTTTCTTTTCTTTTTATTCATTTTTTTAAACAGATGAATGCACTTATCTGTATTTACATCATCTCCAGGCAACCCAGAGCGTGTTCTTTCCATATGCTCATGGAGCTTACAGCAATAATAAGTGTAGAGGGACAGGAGACCCTCTGGTCCTTTACAGTTTCTTCTGGGTGTTAAATTTCATGCAGAAAATATGGTTCTTATTGCAGCTTGGCAGGCGTCAGAAGAAAGCAAATCTTCTCAGTGTTCCATCGAAAAGAAATACTGTGCACTCCATTTTTATTTCTCTGCTGATAGTATGCAGAAGTTACCAATTTTTTTAACAGCAGTTTTGATCAAGGAAGCTCAGAACTGTTTACAAACAATTTTTCATTTTTCACGGTGGCTTGCTGTGGGTTGTGTATTTTTATCTTTTAGATACATGCAGAGGAGTACAGGTTAAATCTTGTATGAGATCCCAAAAGAGAGCCCCTAGCAGGTCTGGGAATAAAAGCTGGGGATGCCTCTTTTACCAGAATTTCAAGATCAAAGCATTTTTATTGGTTTTTTTATTTTAAAGTCGTGTGGGACCTACCTATGTGTGCCATACGCAATCACCTCATCTACATTAATCCTTATTCCTGAGCCCAAACTTCTCACCCACTGCCTCCTATCCATGCCCTTCCCAGTCCTGCAGAAGCCTCCTGCCATTCCCAGCTGTCCAGGTCGGTGCACTGAGGGAGGGGAGTGGGATGTTGACACAAAGAAATCATTATCAGTTTGGTTTTGGAGTTGGTAATTATTTCAAGACTTGTCATAAAATAAGACCTTCATAAAATAAATGCATTTTGTGGCATTTCTTGAAATTGCCCCGTGTGGGGTTGAAACGCTCTTTTCTCAATTATAAAATGACAGAGTGCTCATAAATTTGCTATTGTGACTTTAGGAAATATTTTCATGAACAATTTTGAACGATGGAGTTCAAATTCCTTAAGAAATAGGGATGATATAAAAATACTGCGATTTGTTAGACTAAAGTTCGTAAGATCTTATGGGAAGCAAATCTGAAGGGACAAAGCATTTAAGGGAATCTATAGTTACTTATGGAGAACAATATTATACTGTTGATTTGGGAATGCTGGGTGTGAATAAAAGAGAGAGAGAGGCCCTGGATAGGAGGGGAAGGTATTTTAAATCTGTGAATGAAATTGCCAGAGATCAGTACAAATGTTTGGGATAAACACAGCGACAAAGTCAGAAAAGCTGAGGCACAGAACGGAATTGAAGCTCCAAGTGATAACGAGGGGAGCAGAAAAAGAGAAAGCCAGGAGAAAATGCTGACTTGTGACTCAGTGCACAGGAAATGTTCTGGAGAGTGAAACCAAAGGCTGAAATCCTTAATGCTCTTTTTTTGCACTGCTTTTGACCCTGCCCTGAAAACCCAGCAGACACCAGGAATGCAAAGACATCAGCACTGCAATCTCAGTCTAGAATGAGAAAAAACACATAGGGAATACTTGGATGAATGAGATGTTTTAGGATTTCTCCTGTCAGTTCTCCAACCTCTGAGGAAGTTGCTCAGCCCAGGTCAGTCTGAGGAGTGTGAGACCCTGTGTGCTGATTGGGGGGAAGCCTAAAAAATTGGGAAGGAAGCAAAAAATGAGTGTGAGGATTTCGACATCAATCTGCTTAACAACAGATAAAGTATTTGCAAGCAGCTGGGAGATAACAAGGAGATAAATAGCAAGCTAAAATGGTTTTGTCAGGGCCAAATCCTGTCACACCAACCTTCTTTCCCCCCAGAGCAGCTTATCGAGCCCTGTGGGGGACACGGTGACGTGTCTGGAGTTGGTGTCAACTTGTGATGGCAGGGACAGACACGGGGGCTGAGTGAAACTCTCTGTAAAGGCAGCACTGGAGTCATTTCCGTGCAGGGAAAACAGAGAACCTCCAAATACCTCCAAAGCCTTGCGCCTGGTGGTTTGGTTCTGCTGGGAGCAAACTGGGAATGGGAGCAGCAGTTGTGCCGGAGAACACCGGGTGGGAGGGATGGGAGGCAAATTTCAAAATGATCTTACTACACTGGAGAAATAGGAGAAATATGATGAGGTGGAATAAGTGCAATATATTAAACTCTTTCTGAAGGAGAAGTCACCTGTGTAAATGCCAGAGCAGGAGCTGGTTGGGTTGCAGCTCTTTGGAAAGGATTTGGGAGCTGTCATGGAAGGGGAAGGGAGCGGAGCCAACAGAGCTGCAGCGTGAGGGGAAGGCAAACGTTGTGTTTGGCCGCGCAGGCAGCAGCACAACCAGCGGGGCACAAGAAGTCTCTGTCCCTCTGCTCAGCATGGGACAGACCTCAGCAGCAGGAAAACTGGCTTTGGGAAGTGGATCTAGGGAAGGCATGGACCAGCTGGAGAACATCCAAGGAGAACTGCAAGAATCACAGAAAGAAGAAAACCTCACTGATAAGGGTGGATGAGCTGTGGTTGTATCACCAAAAAGGAGGAAAAAGGAAAAAAAGGCTATTTTGTGAGTTGTTACTACATCAGCTCTTACAGGGAGGAAGAGAGCAGCTTATTCCCAATGGCAGTGATTGCTAAGACAAAAGATATTTGACTGAATTTAAAGCAGAATAAGCTTAATTTAGATATGAGAGAGAAAACTTGTCAGGGTGAGGAGAATAAAGGCCTTCACAGTCTTAGGGGGCTGTGAGGCCTGTGATTTAACAAGAAATTAGATTTACATCTGTTGGGACACAGTTTGGGAAGGGCATGGCAAGAGCGTTCTGCCCCATCTCTTTTACCCTGGATATCTTGGTGGCTCTAAAGGGATCCTAGAGAAACTCTAGCTTCCATCTAGTCTTTGTGAGTACTTCCCTCACCTGTTTATTCAGACCTTTACAGATATACTCGTTAATTAAAGCAATAATAGTGTCACACTTAAATTGTTCCTCCTCTAAGCCTTGATGGAGTACAAAATGCTTTTTGATATGAACACTCAGACAACAAACATGATTCAGACCTAAACCGTGCTACACGATCCTGAAATCATCTTCTGTCCTTGCTCCTGGGAATTCCCATAAAAAGGTGTTTCTGCAGCGCACATCCCTGGTGCTGTGGGTGGTGTTCACTCACCTGTGGTGTTTCTCTCGAAGCCTATTTGTTTTTGCTCCTAGCAAAGCACATTTCTAGTTCTGTCCAAGGAGATGACAAATAGATCTAATTTATTAATCACATGAGTCACTTGAGACCAGCAGAACATCAAACATGCTGCAAGGGTTGAGTCTGTCAGAATCTCTTTAATGATTTTGCTGTATCTGTGTAATAGTCTTTGATTCACTTCTGCCTTCCCGAGTAGTTCAAGCCTGCCAAGAAGCCTCATCACTCGACACCAGCCCACAAAACCGAATAGACTTGGGTTCACTGTCGTTTTGAGTTAATGCATCAGTGATGAGTCCAGTCCAAGAGCAGAAAAAAATCTGTTTTCCAGGGTTGTGTGAGCCATTAAGAGGGGTAGCTCTGCTGGGACTAGTTTACGTATAAGTTAAATACCAGATAGGAGGGGTTGTCTGTACTGAAAAATAAGTAGTCTGTTGTTCTACAGAAAACAGAGGCCCGTTTCTCTCTGGACATGTGTCTAACTCACAATTCAGGCCCCAAAGGATGTGTCTGCTGAAAAGAGAAGGCAGAGATTGCCAAGAAAAAAAGGCATGCCCTGCTCAAATAATGAGTATTGCTTTCCCCTTTCTCCTTCCTCCTTTCCCCCAAAGTACATGTAGACACATACTGCCCACCCCTTTTTTAATACTCAATTTTTTATTCAAATGGGCTGACCTGTAATCTCAGGAGCCTGAGGCTGTGTTTAGCTTTTCTTCCTTCCATTGCAAACCCCAGCAGGTTTTTTTTTTGCCCCAGTAATCTCCATCTGACATCACCCTGTTTATGAAGTCTGCTGCTGTTCTGGAAAGATCAAACTCAGCCTTTTAATATTTATTAATCAGACTTTAGGTAAGGAGGTTTGTGTCCTGTGTAATGGTGTCAGTCAGTTGTGCCAGAATCCCGCTGTTTTCCAGGATGCAGAATGCCTGAATTTTATAAATTGTGGAATCCTTGTAATGCTGCTCCAGGGAACTTGGGGTCACCTATTCCAGCTTCTGCCTTGGAATCCAACCTCTGCCTGTTTTCCCTTCTGTATGGTTCTGTCTCAAAGGAAGGAAAAGGGATCTAGGCAGCAATAAATAGATACTTGTTCATAAAAACATCCCCCCAAACCTGATTTCTGCTATTTGGCTGAAATGAATGTGAAAATGAAGGGACACAGGAGCCGCAAGGTCAGGGGCTGTCACTGCACTGCCCTGGGAGCACACCTATAATATCCTATACAGCTGGGGAAGGGTAAGGCTGGAAAAGTTTTCAACAAATTGGGCTGAAACCTTGGAGGAAAAAGTTCAAAATCGGTTCTGTGTTTTTATTTCGGGAAAATGAAGACCTGTTGCAGTGAAGAGGATGATGTTTTGTGCACATCTTTGTGCTACCGGCAGGGACAGGGGTGTTATTTAGAGGAAGGCGTGACTGTAAATAGGAGGGAGCCAACGCAGACGAGGAAACCTCAGCTAAATTCCAGAGTTTCCTACGAGTGAAATCTCTGGGAGCGAATAATCGTGCAAGGGAGGTTATTGAAGCTACAGTGCCGGAGATGTTTAAATTGGACAGGGCAGAACTAGGAGGGATTATATTCCTGGCAGCGGGTCCTGCTTGGCACTGGGATGGATGCACAGGTTGGTCCAGCCCTTGGGAAGTCAATGGGAGGCTTTGAGCTCTCCCTGGATCAGCCCTTTGCTGACTGAAGATGTCTCTCCTGTTTCTGGGATCTCTGTCAGATTTAAATGTGGGTGCAGATTTCCAGGTTTCCTCAGCTGGAGGAGGGCATGAGGGATAGGACCGAATTTGCTGTCACTGTATGATGGTCTGAGTCTGCTGCCTTAGTATTTTTTAATCAATGGATGATAGACATTCCCCTTTTGAGATGGGAACATGTCCTTTTTCCCTCCTGGATTTTCATAAACATATTCTTAACCTGCATCTCTTTCATTAATACTGAATTGACAAGGTTTTTCTGGGGTTTTTTGTTTCTCTGCTTAGTGCAAAGTCCCTGTAACGAGAGCCTTGGTGGTCTGGAAAGAACCCCAAATATAGATTCAGTCGATAATGTGTAATGTAAATAAAATCAGTAGCATGTGCTTGCCTGTTTATTTGTTTGTTTTACTAAGGGGAAAAGGTCTGCAGCAACATAATGCACACCAAACCAGGGGCACAGGGAGGAACCGTGGGGCATCCTTAGCTTTGTTACCTCAGATTGTGTAACTGCTCTTAGGCTTCGCATTCCAGAGCAATAGAGAGCTGTATTTTTAGTCTCCCAGATTTAAATAACACAGTGTGATCCCCTGATATTGCTCAGTCTCTGTGGGAAAGAGCTGTGGCATATCGTGTTTTTCCTCCCTCATTTCCCTGCCATCTGTAGTTAATAGAATAAGAGTTGGTGGGATGCCTGTGCCTGGATGGAGCCACCGCGCTGGAGGGAAGTTTCAGGCCCTTTGGCTTTTCCAGTGCCCGTATCTCAGCAAATCAGTTGCTTAAACAATGGGGCAAGTTCCTCATGGATCCATGAATTCCTTCTGCTGGCACGTGGCAGCTGCCTGCCACTTGGCTTCTTGGCATAAAAATCTGTTCTTAGGTAGTTAAAGCTTTCCTCTTAACAACCAGCTTTTGTTGGAGAGCTTATATAACTTTTTGGTATTACAGCCCTCTTGTATTTTTTTTTCATTAAGAAAAAATTACTTAAATCCATAAAACCATATTTGTGTTCCTAGAATTGTTTGGGAAAATAGCAATCGGTTTTTTTTTTTTCGGTTTTGTTGGGTTTTGTTGGTTCCTTTGTCATCCTCTGAGCTTTGGCACCGTTGACACTTTTCTGCTTCTTTCTGTGGTAAGTGGGAAGACACTTTCAGCCCTTGCACAGCACGGGGCAGCTGCACAGAAAGGGAGACAGCCTGGACCCTTCTTCTTTCTGCCTTGCCCAAAATCCACAGGGCACATTTGTGGCCGCCCTTCTGGATCCTCTCCTGAACATGAATTCTTTCCCACAGCCAGTTAAGCATTTCTAAATGTGTTTTTTTTCCATTGGAAAGACACATTTGGATATTAAATGTGCTTGGAGTGTCGTCTTCACTGAGGATAAAGGAGAGGGAGAAAGGATTTTAGCTGGGCACAGCAGACTCATTTCAAATTTTCCTGAGGTTCTGTGTGTGCATCCCCCTGGCTGGCACTTGGGAAGCCAGCAGCTCTGCATCTCCGAGCACAGGGATGCCGTGATTTTACTCAAACGAGCCGAGTGAGGGGTTGTTCAGAGTTTCAGCCCAGAAAGGAGGTGTTGATCAGGGGCAGGTCTCTCTCTGTGCAGGTATTTGATTGCTGACACCACAAGGAGGGATGAAGATGGTTAAGTATCCACCCATTTTATTAAATACTGCTGCTGAACTGAACTTGAAAGCACTGTGGAGTGACTTCCATACTGATTTTTGGCTAAAACACCATTTTTTCTCTATTTTCTGCTCCTCGCATTTCTTATCACTGTAAAACCTTATGATCCTTGATGTCATTTTCCTCATCATGTTCCTCCTTAGGCAGGCAAAAAGTGCTATTCCCATTGCACAGCTGGGAACCGGATACCTAGGCAGATGAAATAACTTTGTGTGGGCTGACACCTGGTAACTCAGCAGTGAGCAGAGGTTTGCCAGCCTGTGGAGTGCTGGATGCAGGGGAGGAGGATGAAGGAATGCTTTTGCCTCTTCCTCCTCTCTCCCCTTACTCCAAACTCTGCAAGGCACAAGGAGCTCATCCCCACGCCCTTCCAGGGTGGCTTCAAACTCTTGTTAGGAAATCCTCATCCCCATGTTTAGTCGACAAATGGTTTGGGTTTACTTTTTATTGCCTTTTTTTTTTTTTCCTTAATAAATCTGATATTAGTTGGAAACCTTGAATTTACAGCAACATATTTTTTTCAGTACTTTTAGCAGATACCTGCTCTAATACTGTTGTTAAAGTGCCACGTACGTGATTCAGCTTTTAAATCTGGCATGGCAAAAAATGTTGAGTTATGTTAGACCTGAGTTGCTGTTAATGATATAATTTTCCATGGGTGTGCTTGAAGCAGTTTTTTCATGTATTTGGGGTTAAGTGTCCCTGTTTTGAGCACTTTGTGTTTCACATGCCCTGTTCTGCAATGAATTTTTCCAGGCAGTTTTCAGCTGCTCCCACTGTGCCAGCACAGGGTGGAAATCCGGGTTGTGTTTCCCTGACACAACTTTGTCCCTGTAATTGCACGTGCTGATAATGGTCAGATTTCAGGGCCAGAGAAGCTGCAGATTAGCCCAGATTTTAGAATAATTGGCCTGTCTATATTCCGGAGTTTGGAATTCAGTTTTGGAAGGCTGCCTTGCTTCCTGGCAGTGCTGCTCAGGGACTTTCTGAGCAGCATGAACAGGGTTAATTCCGAGCCCGCTGGAAGAGTCTCCAGGCTGGTGGTGAGGGAATTGACCTGCCCTGGCTGGAACAGCAGGGAATTAATAGAAGTTTTCTGCTCTATTCAGAGCAGGGTAGTGAAGCAGCTGAACTTCCCACCAAACTCTGTTTTCTATTGTACTTTTGATGCCAGATTTCTGTGGCGCTCGGCTCCAAAAGACAAATATCTTTCCAATTCCAACTGTACTGCATTTAGGCTTAAAAAATTAAAATAATCTGTAACAATACCAGTTTTATTTAAACAAGGCTGGGGGAAAGGAGCTTTGCTGCTTGCAACTGAGAACTTTCAATATGTTTCAGAATAGAGCGTGTAAATAAATAGGGCACACTTACACTTGTGTGCTGAGATAATGGTGCTGAGTTAATCTTATCTCGAGTTTTCTCTAGAAGGGAAGCGTCCAAGTTTTGATTGGGCTGAATGTCATTTTTATCTCTCTTTAAAGCACCTCTGACATCGTGGTGCTCTGTGCAAACAGCAAAGGCAGAGGACCTGACTTCTGCTGTCAGCTTCTTGCTGCTGCTGTTCACTTAATTCAAATATTTTACATGAACCTCCCAATAAAAGACAAAACATTTGACTTTCATATTAATGAAGCCCCAGGCTCATTGTCCTTTGTGGTGTTTCCCCTACTTTTTTTTCCTCAGTAAACTCTTCCCTTTTGAACATTTTTTTTTTAAAACAGAAGTCCCCAAAGAAAGCTGCTCTGAATTTTACATACACATGGAGATGAGGATAAATTGTCTGAATATTGGTAATACACTTGCATAACTTTATATATTGCAAGAATTTGGCACATCTGTGCCTGGATACGGAGCGGTGTGTGGAGCACGGAGGCTCAGGAGCAGGACAAGGAGACAGTCACTGCAAAAACCTGGATTGCATCTGGATCTGGGAGTAACTCTTGACCCAGCCCAGACAAGTGATTGACACAATGAACGGGGCGATCTGAGCTCAAATGCTTGGCACAAACAAAACTGCCTTGTCCTGACTTTCTGTGATCCCTCAGTTGGAGTCTTTTGGAAAACCATAAGGATGGAGACCCTGTGTTGAAAGACTGTCTGGTAAGATATTGTTGAAAGGAGGCAGGGGGAAAACAGTTTCTGAAGAATTTAGAGCCCTGTTGATCTACTCACCCCATTGAGAAAAGCAGCTGAAGCAGAAAGTCCCCAAAGGGTTAAGTGGAGGCAGGTGTTCAGAGGGACACGATAAACTCTGTCCCTTTCAGCTCCGCAGAAATATCCTGTTTCTGCTGGGGAATGGAGAGAGCAATGACTCTGTGCACTTCTTTATACCTAAATACTTTCTAAGGGCTGATTAAGTTTCCCCATTACCTGTTGTAAATATTCTCATTTAGAAAGAAAAAAAA